>JARPMJ010001976.1:0-67500 GCA_033366665.1 Phoxinus dragarum
TAGTGTGAGTGATCCTCCAGATGAAGACTAGTGTGAGTGATCCTCCAGATGAAGACTAGTGTGAGTGATCCTCCAGATGAAGACTAGTGTGAGTGATCCTCCAGATGAAGACTAGTGTGAGTGATCCTCCCGATGAAGACTAGTGTGAGTGATCCTCCAGATGAAGACTAGTGTGAGTGATCCTCCCGATGAAGACTAGTGTGAGTGATCCTCCCGATGAAGACTAGTGTGAGTGATCCTCCAGATGAAGACTAGTGTGAGTGATCCTCCAGCATGAAGACTTAGTGTGAGTGATCCTCCAGATGAAGACTAGTGTGAGTGATCCTCCCGATGAAGACTAGTGTGAGTGATCCTCCAGATGAAGACTAGTGTGAGTGATCCTCCAGATGAAGACTAGTGTGAGTGATCCTCCAGATGAAGACTAGTGTGAGTGATCCTCCAGATGAAGACTAGTGTGAGTGATCCTCCCGATGAAGACTAGTGTGAGTGATCCTCCCGATGAAGACTAGTTTGAGTGATGAAGACTAGTGTGGAGTGATCCTCCAGATGAAGACTAGTGTGAGTGATCCTCCTGATGAAGACTAGTGTGAGTGATCCTCCAGATGAAGACTAGTGTGAGTGATCCTCCCGATGAAGACTAGTGTGAGTGATCCTCCAGATGAAGACTAGTGTGAGTGATCCTCCAGATGAAGACTAGTGTGAGTGATCCTCCAGATGAAGACTAGTGTGAGTGATCCTCCCGATGAAGACTAGTGTGAGTGATCCTCCAGATGAAGACTAGTGTGAGTGATCCTCCAGATGAAGACTAGTGTGAGTGATCCTCCAGATGAAGACTAGTGTGAGTCGATCCTCCAGATGAAGACTAGTGTGAGTGATCCTCCCGATGAAGACTAGTGTGAGTGATCCTCCCGATGAAGACTAGTTTGAGTGATGAAGACTAGTGTGAGTGATCCTCCAGATGAAGACTAGTGTGAGTGATCCTCCAGATGAAGACTAGTGTGAGTGATCCTCCCGATGAAGACTAGTGTGAGTGATCCTCCAGATGAAGACTAGTGTGAGTGATCCTCCCGATGAAGACTAGTGTGAGTGATCCTCCCGATGAAGACTAGTGTGAGTGATCCTCCAGATGAAGACTAGTGTGAGTGATCCTCCAGATGAAGACTAGTGTGAGTGATCCTCCCGATGAAGACTAGTGTGAGTGATCCTCCAGATGAAGACTAGTGTGAGTGATCCTCCAGATGAAGACTAGTGTGAGTGATCCTCCAGATGAAGACTAGTGTGAGTTGATCCTCCCGATGAAGACTAGTGTGAGTGATCCTCCAGATGAAGACTAGTGTGAGTGATCCTCCTGATGAAGACTAGTGTGAGTGATCCTCCCGATGAAGACTAGTGTGAGTGATCCTCCCGATGAAGACTAGTGTGAGTGATCCTCCAGATGAAGACTAGTGTGAGTGATCCTCCAGATGAAAGACTAGTGTGAGTGATCCTCCAGATGAAGACTAGTGTGAGTGATCCTCCTGATGAAGACTAGTGTGAGTGATCCTCCAGATGAAGGACTAGTGTGAGTGATCCTCCCGATGAAGACTAGTGTGAGTGATCCTCCCGATGAAGACTAGTGTGAGTGATCCTCCAGATGAAGACTAGTGTGAGTGATCCTCCAGATGAAGACTAGTGTGAGTGATCCTCCAGATGAAGACTAGTGTGAGTGATCCTCCCGATGAAGACTAGTGTGAGTGATCCTCCTGATGAAGACTAGTGTGAGTGATCCTCCAGATGAAGACTAGTGTGAGTGATCCTCCAGAATGAAGACTAGTGTGAGTGATCCTCCAGATGAAGACTAGTGTGAGTGATCCTCCTGATGAAGACTAGTGTGAGTGATCCTCCAGATGAAGACTAGTGTGAGTGATCCTCCAGATGAAGACTAGTGTGAGTGATCCTCCAGATGAAGACTAGTGTGAGTGATCCCTCCTGATGAAGACTAGTGTGAGTGATCCTCCTGATGAAGACTAGTGTGAGTGATCCTCCAGATGAAGACTAGTGTGAGTGATCCTCCAGATGAAGACTAGTGTGAGTGATCCTCCCGATGAAGACTAGTGTGAGTGATCCTCCCGATGAAGACTAGTGTGAGTGATCCTCCCGATGAAGACTAGTGTGAGTGATCCTCCAGATGAAGACTAGTGTGAGTGATCCTCCAGATGAAGACTAGTGTGAGTGATCCTCCAGTTGAAGACTAGTGTGAGTGATCCTCCAGATGAAGGACTAGTGTGAGTGATCCTCCAGATGAAGACTAGTGTGAGTGATCCTCCAGATGAAGACTAGTGTGAGTGATCCTCCAGATGAAGACTAGTGTGAGTGATCCTCCAGATGAAGACTAGTGTGAGTGATCCTCCCGATGAAGACTAGTGTGAGTGATCCTCCCGATGAAGACTAGTGTGAGTGATCCTCCCGATGAAGGACTAGTGTGAGTGATCCTCCAGATGAAGACTAGTGTGAGTGATCCTCCCGATGAAGACTAGTGTGAGTGATCCTCCAGATGAAGACTAGTGTGAGTGATCCTCCAGATGAAGACTAGTGTGAGTGATCCTCCAGATGAAGACTAGTGTGAGTGATCCTCCCGATGAAGACTAGTGTGAGTGATCCTCCCCGATGAAGGACTAGTGTGAGTGATCCTCCCGATGAAGACTAGTGTGAGTGATCCTCGCCAGATGAAGACTAGTGTGAGTGATCCTCCTGATGAAGACTAGTGTGAGTGATCCTCCTGATGAAGACTAGTGTGAGTGATCCTCCAGATGAAGACTAGTGTGAGTGATCCTCCCAGATGAAGACTAGTGTGAGTGATCCTCCCGATGAAGACTAGTGTGAGTGATCCTCCCGATGAAGACTAGTGTGAGTGATCCTCCCGATGAAGACTAGTGTGAGTGATCCTCCGATGAAGACTAGTGTGAGTGATCCTCCAGATGAAGACTAGTGTGAGTGATCCTCCAGATGAAGACTAGTGTGAGTGATCCTCCAGATGAAGACTAGTGTGAGTGATCCTCCCGATGAAGACTAGTGTGAGTGATCCTCCCGATGAAGACTAGTGTGAGTGATCCTCCAGATGAAGACTAGTGTGAGTGATCCTCCAGATGAAGACTAGTGTGAGTGATCCTCCAGATGAAGGACTAGTGTGAGTGATCCTCCAGATGAAGACTAGTGTGAGTGATCCTCCCGATGAAGACTAGTGTGAGTGATCCTCCCGATGAAGACTAGTGTGAGTGATCCTCCCGATGAAAGACTAGTGTGAGTGATCCTCAGATGAAGACTAGTGTGAGTGACCTCCGGAAGACTAGTGTGAGTGATCCTCCAGATGAAGACTAGTGTGAGTGATCCTCCTGATGAAGACTAGTGTGAGTGATCCTCGATGAAGACTAGTGTGAGTGATGAAGACTAGTGTGAGTGATGAAGACTAGTGTGATAAGTAAAATAACCAGATATTAAGTCTTGTTTTCTGATCAAAATAATTCAAATGAAGTGATTTTATACTTAAAATAAACGCAAAATTTGAAGCTGAAAACAAGAACAAATATCTGCCATTGGGGTCAGAAAAATAATCCTGTTTTCCCTCTGGATTAACTTTATTTTTCTGGCCCAGCCCCACTGGCAGATATTCTGTTCTTGTTTTCAGCTTCATTATTTTTTAAGTAACTGCTTCTCCAGTAAATGTATCTTGATTAAAGAATGTTTAGATGGTTGTGCTGGAAAACAAGACAGAAACACATAATTATTTGCAGTGTTCAGCTCTGTGTTTATGTTATTATCAGGCCTGTCGGCTCTGTGATTAATAGATGTGTGATTGTTTGTTGTTGAACTTTATTGTCCAGTCTGTTTTCACAGAGCGGAGATTTATCTTTGACACTGCGACATACATTCACATTAGCTTACTGCTTAAAAACACATCACACATCAACAGCACAAATACAGAATTAAACACTGAAAGTAAAGAAAAAAAGATAATAATAATAATTGCCAGCCGTTCTAGGCTATTGTTTATCTTAAAACACTGTACGATTTAAGATAATCACTGCCATTGGGAGAAAAGTTTTTTTTTTTTTTTGCATCATTATATATTCTAATGAGTGTTTTATTGGTAACACTTTACAATAAGGTTCATTAGTTAACATGAAGTAAGCAATGAACAATACTTCTACAGCATTTATAAAAACTTAGTTCATATTAATTAAACATTTACTAATACATTAAGTTTGCTGGAGTGTTTATGAACAGATCTTAGAGTTTAGTGTTTAGATGTCTCTTGACTTTGGGCATATTTTGCTGTGTGATGTAAATGAATATATTAAATCGAGATTGTTACTCAGAAGCGTATCTGCAGGAATGTGTGGCGTTCTTGGCGAGGCCGATGCCTTAAAGCCGTCAGCTCAGGAACAAGAAGACTGGTTGTTTATAGAAGTTGAAGTGTTCAGAAGGAGCGTATCTTCAGGGCTGATCCCATAATTAAAACCAAACGGCGGAACGCTCGCTTCAGGAACGCTGCGGATCTCTCTTTTATGTAGCTTGGCAAATTGCTCCGCTTTGTCGGCTGCGGTCGGTGGCTCTCGAGATCCTCCTCCAGAAACGCCCCCGTCAGGTACAATGTGTTTCTGATTCACGTTTTTCTTTCAAGTCTTTGCTTCGTGGCCCGGTTGCCTTCGAGAAACATGACATCACTGAAGACATCAGTCTCTTCTGCTGTCAGACATCATAAGAGCTGCTTACAAATATGTGTCTCAAATGTGCATTGTGGAATATTTAGGAGGATCTGTTGACAGAAATGCAGTATAATATACATAACTATGTTTTCAGTGGTGTATAAAGACCTTACTTAATGAACCGTTATGTTTATTACCTTAGAATTAAGCATTTCTACACACCACGGGTCCCTTACATTGAAATACACAGAAATATCAAACATTCAATTCAATTCAATTCAATTCAAGTTTATTTGTATAGCGCTTTTCACAATACATATTGTTTCAAAGCAGCTTTACAGAAAATGCATTTCAAAAATATACACACAAAATACAGTTAGTTAATCATAAAATTTATGGCATAACATATCGCCGGCGTTGGGTCGTCTCTTCATAGGCGTCGAGTCGTCTCATCACAGGCGTTGGGGCATCTGAAGTCTCCATGAGAGGCTGGATACATAACTGGAGCTGACGAACTCTATTTGAGTTATCTCGGGACAGGCGTCCCGAGATAACAACAAAAAAGGCAGATGGGAAATAATTAGCGTAGCTGCTGTTTCATAATATGAATGCATTTGATCTGATTTAACTGTAGTATAAAAAGGTATGAGATGCATCATGTGAATGCTTGGCTAAAGAGATGCGTCTTTAATCTAGTTTTAAACTGGGAGAGCGAGTCTGAGCCTCGGACAGTATCAGGAAGGCTATTCCAGAGTTTAGGAGCTAGATGTGAAAACGCCCTCCCTCCTTTAGTGGACTTAGTTATCCTAGGTACGACCAGAAGCCTCGAATTTAGCGATCTTAAAGAGCGCGATGGATTATATGGCGATAGAAGATCTCTTAAATACACAGGAGCTAAACCATTTAGGGCTTTATAGGTCAGTAACAATACTTTGTAATTGATACGGAACTTAATAGGTAACCAGTGTAGAGATGATAAAATTGGTGTTATATGATCATATTTTCTTGATCTAGTAAGAACTCTAGCAGCTGCATTTTGGACTAACTGTAGCTTGTTTACGGAGGATGCAGGACAACCAGCTAATAAAGCATTACAGTAATCTAGTCTCGAGGTCATGAATGCCATGAACTAACTTTTCTGCATCAGAAACTGATAGCATATTACGTAGCTTAGCAATGTTTCTAAGGTGGAAAAAGGCTGTTCTTGTGACATTTGAAATATGATTTTCAAAAGACAAGTTGCGGTCTAGTATAACACCCAGGTCTTTTACTGTAGAGGATAAAGTAACAGGACGTCCATCTAGATTAAGGTTGTATTGTAAGAGGTTTTGTGGGCAGTTTTTTGGACCAATCAGTAATACCTCCGTTTTATCGGAATTTAATAGAAGAAAATTACACGTCATCCAATATTTTATATCTTTAACACACTCTGTCATTTCAGATAATTTAGTGTTATCATCTGGTCGTGATGAAATATATAATTGAGTGTCATCAGCATAACAGTGGAAACTTATTCCATGTTTTCTTATAATATTACCAAGTGGCAGCATATAAATTGAGAATAGCAGAGGGCCTAACACAGATCCTTGCGGCACTCCATAATTTACTGACGTTATCTTTGATTTTTCCCCATTTAAATGGACAAAATGGTAACGGTCTGATAGGTACGATCTAAACCAGCTTAATGCCTGTCCCTGAACACCAGTGTAATTTTGAAGTCGATCTAAGAGTATTTTATGATCTATAGTGTCAAACGCAGCACTAAGATCGAGTAAAACTAGTATTGAGATACAGCCTTGGTCAGAAGCTAAAAGTAAATCATTTGTAATTTTAACGAGTGCAGTTTCTGTGCTATGATGTGGCCTGAATCCTGACTGAAATTTTTCATAGATATCGTTTTCTTGCAAGAAAGAGCACAATTGAGCGGACACAACTTTTTCTAGTATTTTAGACATAATGGAAGATTTGAAATGGGTCTGTAATTTGCTAGGTTATTTGGATCTAATTGTGGTTTCTTAATAAGAGGTTTTATAACTGCCAGCTTGAATGTTTTTGGAACATGTCCGAAAGATAGAGACGAGTTAATAATATTGAGAAGAGGCTCTTCCACTACAGGTAACACTTCTTTCAGTAGTTTAGTGGGTATTGGATCTAATAAACATGTTGTTGGTTTAGATGCAGTGATAAGTTTATTTAGCTCTTCCTGTCCTATAGTTGTAAAGCGCTGTAGTTGTTGAGGGGCAATAATTGAGGCTGAATCATAAGACGCTGTCAAAGATTGTACATTTACAATTGTGTTTCTGATGCTTTCTATTTTCTCAGCGAAGAAATTCATGAAATCATTACTATTAAGATGTAACGGAATATTTTGTTCAGGTGATGTCTGTTTATTTGTTAATCTAGCCACAGTGTTAAATAAAAACCTTGGATTGTTTTGGTTATTTTCTATTAGTTTGCGGAGATGTTCAGCCCTGGCTGCTTTTAGAGCCTTTTTATAACGTGACATACTGTCTTTCCACGCGATTCTAAAGACCTCTAAATTAGTTTTGTTTCCATTTGCGCTCTAAGTTACGAGTTTCTCTCTTGATAACATGCGTAGCACTGTTGTACCATGGTGCTTTAGTTTTCTCTCTAACCTTTTTTTAATCTAATTGGTGCAACAATTTCTAATGTACTAGAGAAAATGGTGCTCATACTGCTAGTCATTTCCTCTAGCTCATCTGTTAGTTTGGGTTCACTGAGAAGCTGAGATAGATCAGGTAAGCTATTCAAGAATCTATCTATAGTAGTTGGAAGGATTGTTCTACCTGGTCGATAACGCGGCGCAACATGACACATTTCAGCCGTACGTAGTATGCAAAGTTACCATGTAATGATCAGTGACATCATCACTTTGCGGTATAATATCTATATCGGTTGGATCGGTTCCATATGATATAATTAAATCTAGAGTATGATTAAGACGATGAGTGGGACCACTAACGTTTTGCTTGACCCCAAAGGAGTTTAATAAATCTGTAAACGCAGAGTCCCTAACGCATCATTTGTGTTAATCAACGTGTATGTTGAAATCTCCAACAATTATTGCCCTTATCGACATTGACCAATAGATCTGAGAGAAAATCTGCAAACTCTTTTAGGAAATCAGCGTAAGGCCCCTGGCGGTCTATATACAGTAGCCAAGGCTAGAGATAATAGGGATTTCTTTCTTACATCTGGGAGCGTAACATTTAGCACAAGTACTTCAAACGAATTAAACCCTGTGGCCTGTTTTCTGAGTAACATTAAGAATATCTCTATAGATTGTTTGCAACACCGCCGCCACGACCAATCAGACGGGGCTCATGCTTATAACCGTATCCTGGTGGAGTGGACTCATTAAGACCGAAATAATCATTTGGTTTAAGCCAGGTTTCAGTAAGGCAGAGTACATCGAAGCTATTATCAGTGACCATTTCATTTACAATAACCGCCTTAGGTGTAAGCGATCTAATGTTTAGAAGACCTAGCTTTAGAAATTGTTTTTGTTCACTAATATTGAGATTTTCTGGTTTAATCACAATTAGATTTTTCTTAGATCCTGCAGTAGATTTATTGTTTGGCCTCACTAAACGAGGAATAGACACAGTTTCTATATAGTGTTCTACACTGGTACTTATATCAATTAATTTGGGACAGCAAAGAATGTGATTTGGACTTTGACTTACTAGTCATATGGTGTGTAACGTCTTGGAGATGTTGTCCGACAGAACAGCCGCTCCGACTCTGCTGGGGGTGCAGGCCATCAGCACGGTAGAGCCTAGGTCGCTCCCAAAACAGATTCCAATTATTTACAAAGAGCAGTCCTCTGTTCATTACACCATGACATCAACCATTCATTTAGTGCAAACAATCTACTGAACCTTTCTTGTCCTTGTCGGTACGTGGGAAGCGGTCCAGACACGACGATCTTTGCTTCAGGCGATGTTCTGCGTACCGTCTCGATCAGGCTCCTGTAGTCCCTCCTTCAGAACCTCCGTCTGCCGCAGCCTGATGTCGTTCACCCCCGCGTGCAGCACGACAGCTCCGACGCGCTCGTCACCGTTCAGGATCTCGGGGACCTGCGCCAGCGACATCGAGAACACGAGCACCAGGAAAGCAGTGAGTGCGCACCATACCTTTACCTGAGGTAGCGCGGACATGCCGGACCATGGAACTGCCGATGATCACAGCGTCGTCGCGTTCCGTCTCGCGAAGAGGGGAGAAGCGGTTCCGGGTGGAGATCTCGAAGACCGGGAGGGGCGGAGAGGTCCTTGCTCTGGTCCTGGCTCGTGTCTTCCGCTGTGGCATCATCCAGGGTCCATGGTGCTGTGTCGGTGTCGGGGTAAACGAAACCAGGGGTGCTCGGGTCCTGTGCAGAGAAATACACGGAGTAGAGGAGGCCGGAGTCGAAAAGTTACTAACCACTGACTTGTGAGCATCGGCGCGTGATGCTTCAAGCGCTGATCGTCGGTCTCGCAGCTCGGCCTGCCTCCCCAGCAGATCACGGATCTGCTTCTCCACGGACTCCAGCTCCAGCCGCACCGAATGCAGCTCAAACGTGTCCTCACCTGCACTCAGAGGTAGACACACATCCGATGTATTCGCCATTATGACAGATGAACAATAAATTAGCAGTGATGCTACCAATATCACTACTAATTTAGGACTGAAATCATGGATAGAACCCGTATCCTTCCAGTGATTCGAGTGTAAATAAGACGGTCGATAGGCGAGACCACGCGTGCAAATGCTAGCGGGCTAACGTTAGAGACAGTAACGGAGGTTCGGAAAGTTGGATATAACCAGCGATATCAAAGCAATCCAATTGTTTTTTATAGAGAGTAGTATCTGGAGATATGTTCACACGCTGGAAAAGTAGAGAAAAATAGAGAAATGGAGATTCGACGGATCTCCAAACACAAACAAAGTGACAAACAAGCGATTCGAAACACAACACAAACTAACAGTTAAGCGATTCGAAACACAAAACACAAACAAGCGATTCGAAACACAAACTAACAGTTAAGCGATTCGAAGCACGACAACACAACAAGCGATTCGAAACACAAACTAACAGTTTAAGCGATTCGAAGCACGACAACACAACAAGCGATTCGAAACACAGCACAAACTAGCAGTTAAGCGATTCCAAACACAAACAAGCGATTCGAAAACACAAACTCCAACACAGCCAAAGCGGTTCGAAACACAGACACAAACTTCAAACACAAACAAGCGATTCAAAGCACAAGCACAAACACAAACTCCAACACAAACAGAGCGATTTCAGTGGTTCGAGTGTAAATAAGACGGTCGATAGGCGAGGCCACGCGTGCAATGCTAGCGGGCTATCGTTAGAGATAGTAACGGAAGTTCGGAAAGTTGGATATAACTAGCGATATCAAAGCAATCCGATTGTTTTTTATAGAGAGTAGTGTCGGAGATATGTTCACACGCTGGAAAAATAGAAAATGCTCGTTTCTAAATGAGTGTAAAGAACAAAATCAAAGATTTATGAATCAAGTCGACGGAGCTTCAACACAAACACAGCGCTCACTCGCGACGCATGCGCAGCCAAACATCATAAGAGATTGATTAGAAATATGTGACCTAAACTAGACTTATCGAAGCCTTCCAGTTCTAATGATTAAATATATTTGAGTGTCAATTAATGACAATAAACTCATGATATAATGATAGAAATAGAAAAAGTGGGAACACTTTACAATACGGTTCATTAGTTAACTACATTAGTCAACATGAACAATACTTCTACAGCATTACTTAATCTTAGTTCATATTAATTTCTTTCTAGAAATGTTCTTCTTATCATGGACACGGTTATTAATCACTGATATCTGTGAAGTTATATCGTTATGCGGACACTCGTTCTGTCGTCACAGATGCTTTTCATTTAACTGGTAGACTTTGTCTTTCATTTAGTTCACATTTTTTGGCTTTACACTTTGTGAAATTTGTGGTATTATGAGATACAGTGTCAATATTTCTCATATGTGTCAGACTAAATAATCAAGAGGATTTTGTTACTGTACGTTTTTATTGCAAAGGTGAAGCCGGTGAAACGGGATACCTTGTCAATCTCAGTAATTGCCAGGTTGAGTTAAGCCGACTAGAAACACAAAACTTGATCATAAATCGTCAGTCATAAGCTAGCGGATGGAAATATAAGGATGAGTCCATGTACCTGTCCAAACAGAGCCGTCAATCATCCCTACTGTTTGTTTGAGTATACGAACAATAGCACAAGTGTCGTGGCAATATGCACATTCTTATGATCTTCATGCATTTTTCATCGTCTTTGTCTTGATATGAAAAAAAAACAGAAATGTCGGCTGTGGAAATGCACTTTTATACAGTATTTGTGTTGACAGATTTAGAAGGAACTTGCGTATCGTGATCGATCAGATCCGGTTCAATCACACATTGATCACAGTATCGGCCCGAGACTGCGGTGTTTAATGTGCGTCTGGTGAGTCATGAAACAGCAATGTGAGTAGAAGAGCCGTAACTCTTGTGCGGAAAACAACCCGTTCTCCTGGCGTGCTCGGCATCACGATGACATCCATCCAAGAGAAACCCGGCAGAAATAGCCCTTCTATTCCTGGCCTTCGCTAGCGCTTTGTTTATGTCACTTTTCCTAAAAATAAGCTGCATTTTAAAATGATAAGGTTGTTCCATTCGGTTAATTGGTGTTTTTCCTCTCCGCTGCTGTGATGTATGAAGTATGTGATGACATAAGCCGGTTATTTGTGTAGTTTCTGCCGATTCCCAGTTGATGCTCCACACGTCCAGTTGAGTCCAAACGATTGCCTTCCAAACCCTGCATCACTACACGTCTTTAGGGAGTTGCTGTAATCGATGTCTGCTCTTAACTTCTGTTCTCCAGAAGATATTGTGTAAGAGATTACACAATCAAACAAATACCTACAATATTACCTTCCTTTTGTTTTCAGCACTGCATTGTCCAATCTGTTGCCCTTTCCAAGCTTAAAAATACATCAAAATTAATATTAGAGATATATAATCATAGACCTGTTGCATAAGCATGAGACACTGCTCCGGGTATTTCACAGTTTGATTTCAGAAAGGAAACCGCATGGATTGTGATGTTTGCTTTAAGATTACACTGGTGATTATGACAGATATTTAGAGAGATTATCGGGATACATGTTTGTCAAAATACAGAGATAGTTAAATTATGAATTATCAGTAGCTTTTATTAAATTTGTCTATTCTGTGGATTGGACCGTGTAGGACACACACTAGTGAAGTGGAGGCTGAGAGTTTTATGTGTAAAAGTTCTGATTAAAGAACTACACTGAAGTATTAACTGTCAGGTAATTAGAGAAACTAACTCTGGGTTAACTACAGTACTTCAGTTATCATATCTGTAATAATACAATCGCTGAAACTAAAGATCAATAGTGTTCGTGTCCTGGTAACTTTAAGCACGTTGCCGAGCCGCCGCTGTAACTCATGAAACTCTGGCCAGTTTTGTCTTCTTCAAGTAGATATGCACTCAACACTAGCTGGTCATGGGCTTTAGACAAATGTGCTTCATGCCGTCTGCTGTTTTAGAGTTGATTCATGCTCCGTAAATGTGCAATGATGTCAGATTCATTTCGGCTGTAATTTCTCCCCAAAGTTTCTGGATAAATGTGAAATCAGTTGGCTTCAATCGTCAGGGGGTGAAGTATCACCACGAGTGCATTACTTCCATTTATAGAAGTTAGAAGTGATTCCCAAAGCTAGATATTCTGATCATTTCAGTAAGTCTATTTGATCATGGGACGTTACTTGTCATATTGACCATATGATGATACTTAAATTGACCTTCAGCAGGTATTGAACTGTTTGCTAATAAGAAA
Source organism: Phoxinus dragarum (assembly GCA_033366665.1). NCBI lineage: Eukaryota > Metazoa > Chordata > Actinopteri > Cypriniformes > Leuciscidae > Phoxinus > Phoxinus dragarum. The sequence continues at coordinate 12,596 of JARPMJ010001976.1, forward strand.
CCCGTAGGCCTGGTTTCACAGACAGGGCTTAGATTAAACCAGGATTGGGCTTTGGTTCAATTATGGCATTTAAGCAGCTTTTATAAACATGCCTTAGACAAAAAAAACATTACTGGTGTGAATCTTGAGACATAACAAATAGCTCTAACATGCATGTTAGTCTGGGACTAGTTTAAAGGTGACATATTACGCCCCTTTCACAAGATGTAATATAAATCTATGGCGTCCCCAGAATGTGTCTGTGATTTCAGCTCAAAATACCCCCAGATCATTTATTATAGCTTGTCAAATTTGCCCCTTTTTGGATGTAAGCAAAAAGGCGCCGTTTTTTGTGTGTCGCTTTAAATGCAAATGAGTTGTAGCTCCGCCTCCATTCAGAAGAGGGCGGAACCTTTACACAAGCTTCAGAAACTCCGGTAATAACCAAGTGTCGGCGGCGTGGGTGGAAACGCACTGCAAAAAAATACTTTTTTTACAAAAATTACTAAAATAGTAAAGTTACATAAGATATTAAATCTTGTTTTCTGGGGAAATAAATAAAAATTAAGTGACTTTTGCTAAAAACAAGCAAAATTATTTGCCAATAGGCTAGGAAAAAATAATGTTATTTCTGTTTGAAGTAAGATTCTTTTCTTACCCCATCGGCAGATAATTTAGCTTTTAAGCAAAAAATCACTTAATTTGTATTTATTTCCCCAGAAAACAAGACTTAATATCTTGTCATTTTACTCATCTAGTAAATGCATGTTGATTTAAGAATGTTTAGATTTTTGGACTGGAAAACAAGACAAAAATACTTAGTAAGAAAATTATTTTTTACAGATTAAGGGCCGGTAATGTTATAAACCTGCAGATTAAGGGCCGGTAATGTTATAAACCTGCAGATTAAGGGCCGGTAATGTTATAATCGTGCAGATTAAGGGCCGGTAATGTTATAAACGTGCAGATTAAGGCCTTGTAATGTTATAAACGTGCAGATTAAGGGCCGGTAATATTATAAACGTGCAGATTAAGGGATTGTAATGTTATAAACGTGCAGATTAAGGGCCGGTAATATTATAAACGTGCAGATTAAGGGCCGGGTAATGTTATAAACGTGCAGATTAAGGGCCGGTAATATTATAATCGTGCAGATTAAGGGCCGGTAATGTTATAAACGTGCAGATTAAGGGCCGGTAATATTATAAACGTGCAGATTAAGGGCCGGTAATGTTATAAACGTGCAGATTAAGGGCCGGTAATGTTATAAACGTGCAGATTAAGGGCCGGTAATGTTATAAACGTGCAGATTAAGGGCCGGTAATGTTATAAATGTGCAGATTAAGGGCCGGTAATGTTATAAACGTGCAGATTAAGGGCCGGTAATGTTATAAATGTGCAGATTAACGTCCGGTAATATTATAAATGTGCAGATTAACGGCCATAAATATTATAATCGTGCAGATTAAGGGCCGGTAATATTATAAACGTGCAGATTAAGGGCCGGTAATATTATAAACGTGCAGATTAAGGGCCGGTAATGTTATAAACGTGCAGATTAAGGGCCGGTAATGTTCTAAACGTGCAGATTAAGGGCCGGTAATGTTATAAACGTGCAGATTAACGGCCGGTAATATTATATTCGTGCAGATTAAGGGCCGGTAATGTTATAAACGTGCAGATTAAGGGCCGGTAATGTTATAAACGTGCAGATTAACGGCCGGTAATGTTATAAACGTGCAGATTAAGGGCCGGTAATGTTATAATCGTGCAGATTAAAGGCCGGTAATGTTATAATCGTGCAGATTAAGGGCCGGTAATGTTATAATCGTGCAGATTAAATATTATAAACGTGCAGATTAAGGGCCGGTAATATTATAAACGTGCAGATTAAGGGCCGGTAATATTATAAACGTGCAGATTAAATATTGTAAACATGCAGATTAAGGGCCGGTAATATTATAATAAGATCCTCTTCATACGTCAGAAGGGCAGAGAAAGACTCACCAGAACAGAGTTACTGGGTTTCACTTTTCATGTTGTCTGTGTCAGTAGAAGCACTGGGACCCGATTATACACTTACACACGGGAAAGTCAGAGTTTCATGATATGTCCCCTTTAAGCCTTAACCAGGGGTTAACCTTTTTACAGTATTTATTAATCTAGACTAATAATCATATGTGCAGTTGTTGATTGTTAAGTAATGCTTGTTCATACTACATTAAGCTGAGGTGAGCGCTTTTTTCAGTGATGCTCCACGATCACTGGCTGGAGTTGAAGCGTCTGCTGTTGTGTTGGGATGTGATTGTGTCTCTGTGTTCAGGAGGAGTGGACGAGTCGTTCCCAACACAACATGCTCGTTAAAACAACGTATGGGGGCGTGTGGAGCGGTCAGCGTGTGAAGCGGTCAGGGTGTTGTGTGTGTGTTTTGTGTGTGTGTGTGTGTGTGTGTGTGTGTCGTGCGAGTCTCATGCGTGTTGTGTGTGTGTGCGTGTGTGTGTGTGTGTGTGTGTGTGTGTGTGTGTGTGTGTGTCTCCAGTGGCCTCGGGATCCTCCAGGGTTCCTCGTTTTGAGCTTCTGCCACACATTCCTGCGCGTTGAAGTAACAATATTGTTTTGTCTCCAGTTCCCCCGATTCTTCATCGAGAACTGGAGAAGATGAATATTGCTGAAAGTAAAACCGTAAGAGTGAAGAGGAAATGTTGTGCTGGAGTTATTTTAGGACGTGGTTTGTGTCCCGAACGCTCTAATGCGTTACTGTGATGAACTATGTTGGAGCTGAGAAGTGAAGGCAGAACTGTTGATGACCCGAGACTTAATGCACATCAGTGGGGGGGGGGGGGGGGGGGGGGGACCTTTAGCTTGATAAGTCATGAACAATTTAATTTTGAAGGGGTTACTTGCAAAGATATAGCCCAACAGTCATTTATATATTATTATTATTCTTTTCAATTATCAAAATATTTTTTTAATGCATTTATTTCATTTTATGCAATGAACATGTAATGGTTTCAGAATAAACTTAATTTATGTATTTCATTTTATTTGATTGAAATGTAATTATTTTCACCTTAAATTAATGCTCATTAATTTTTTCCCCCACTTCTTTATAATGAAAAAAAAATACACATCAAATATTTGTGTGGATGACAAAATGATAAAATATTATTGGCACTTGATGGATCTGTTTTTCACCCACAGTAATATAATTGCTAATGCTGAAATATGATAGTATGGGTCTGTCCATAAGACTGTAGATGTGCCTCTCCAATAATGCATCAGGCCGTCTTCTGTTCCCAGAGCACGACGTCTGCCATGTTCTCGAGCTCTTCCGTGCCCACGGTGACCGTTCCCCGTATCTCCATCTGGGAATGCAGGCGCTCATGAACGGCAGATATGCTAGCGTGACGCCTGCCGTAACCCTGACGCAATCCGTGAGTTTCATTCCACGGTTTATTCATCACAAGCACTGCATTATCAGTGGTAAATCAAGCCTGCACTTTCCCGAAATCACATTTGGAACGGTCCTGTTTGCCCGTGGGTTTGGGCTGGTGCTGCCGTTCTTCTTCCAACCACACCGCGATCCACCAGAGCTCCGTCAGTGCGGGAACACATCTGGTAGTGGATCAGCATTTAATCTGTAGCGTGTGAGGCTCCGTCAAAACTTATGTACAGTGTGTTCTTCTGCTGTGCCCATGTGTTTGTGTTGTGTCCGTAACGCAGGCCGTTGCCCGTACATATGGGTCACTGAAGCGTATAACGAGATCTTTAATGTGTGTTCGTTATCTCCGCAGATGCACACGTCTGCTGTGAAGTTCTCCGAAACCTCTCACACATGATGAGCAAGCTCCTGTTCTTCAGAGCAATCACAACATTTACATCGACACAATGATGACCAGAAGGATCTGAGTTCACATCGACACGACCGTCCTGTTCTCCTGAGGCCGATGCCGTCTTCCTCAAAGCTCCTCAGGTATGACTTACTTACTCACATTTCATTGTATGGCTTTACTGTAATCATGACTAGAAATCAATAACCATGTGTACACTCCCGGCCAAAAGTTTGGAATAACGGATCAAAAATCTGAACTGTTTTCAACACTGATAATAATTATAAATGTGTCTTGAGCATTGAGCATCATATGACATTGAAGACTGGAGTAATGATGCTGAAAACTCAGGTTTGATCACAGGAATAAATGTTAATTATTCCAAACTGTTGACCACCAGTGTATCTTTCCAGTCATTACAAACTGCTTTAGTGGAATATGTGTGAGATTGTTTATTCTGCTTCTGGTTGGAGTCGTTACTGTGTAGATCTGACCCTAAAGTCCGGTTCATGGCCAGTTTTATCACAGGGATTAAAGAGGATTGTGCTCATTTGAAATGATCTAACCTTGAAGAAAAATACCTGAGAGTATTTTACAATTGAGTGAGTAAAGCGTCTCTTTTGCATCCGCACACTCCTCGTCATGCGTTTGATGTATTGAGTTGAATGTATTTCAATCTTTGCTGTTTTCTGAGGATAAATCAAGGAGTAGTGCTGCATTCCAGCAGAACAGTGCAAAAGCACACCATTTGAAGTCAAACTGGGAAACTTGTGGAACTTGTGTGGGAAATCCACTGCTATTAATGCTAATGAAATGAGTCAGAGTTCCACCATTGCATGATGATAAACCTGTTTAGCAGGAGACAGCTGTATAAGACATGGTACATGTGTCAGAAACGGTAAATATGTCAGAAACGGTAAATGTGGTAAAGTACGGTAAATGTGTAAGAAACAGTAAAATCTGTACGGCACGGTAAATGGTGTCAGGCACGGTAATGTGTCAAGCACGGTAAATGTGTCAGAAACGGTAAATGTGTCAGAAACGGTAAATTTGTAAAGTACGGTAAATGTGTAAAGTACGGTAAATGTGTAAAGTACGGTAAATGTGTAAGAAACCGTAAATGTGTACGGCATGGTAAATGTGTACGGCATGGTAAATGTGTCAGGCACGGTAAATGTGTCAGAAACGGGTAAATATGTCAGAAACGGTAAATGTGTAAAGTACGGGTAAATGTGTAAAGTACGGGTAAATGTGTTAAGAAACAGTAAATGTGTCAGGCACGGTAAATGTGTAAGAAACAGTAAATGTGTCAGAAATGGTAAATATGTCAAAAACGGTAAATGTGTCAGAAACAGTAAATGTGTCAGGCACGGTAAATGTGTATGAAACAGTAAATATGTCAGAAACGGTAAATGTGTAAAGTACGGTAAATGTGTAAAGTACGGTAAATGTGTAAGAAACAGTAAATGTGTCAGCACGGTAAATGTGTATGAAACAGTAAATGTGTCCAGAAACGGTAAATATGTCATAAATGGTAAATGTGTAAAGTACGGTAAATGTGTAAGAAACAGTAAATGTGTCAGAAACAGTAAACGTGTCAGGCACGGTAAATGTGTATGAAACAGTAAATATGTCAGAAACGGTAAATGTGTAAAGTTACGGTAAATGTGTAAAGTACGGTAAATGTGTAAGAAACATTAAAATGTGTCAGGCACGGGTAAATGTGTATGAAACAGTAAATGTGTCAGAAACGGTAAAATATGTCAGAAACGGTAAATGTTGTAAAGTATGGTAAATGTGTAAGAAACAGTAAATGTGTCAGGCACGCTAAATGTGTATGAAACAGTAAATGTGTCAGAAACGGTAAATATGTCCGTAAATATGTGTAATGTGTCAGGCACGCTAAATGTGTATGAAACTGTTAATGTGTCAGAAACGGTAAATATGTCAGAAACGTAAATGTTTAAAAGTACGGTAAATGTGTAAAGTACGGTAAATGTGTCAGAAACAGTAAATGTGTCAGGCACGGTAAATGTGTATAACACAGTAAATATGTCAGAAACAGTAAATGTGTAAAGTACGGTAAATGTGTAAGAAACAATAAATGTGTCAGGGCACGGTAAATGTGTATGAAATAGGAAATGTGTCAGAAACGGTAAATATGTCAGAAATGGTAAATGTGTAAAGTACGGTAAATGTGTAAGAAACAGTAAATGTGTCAGGCACGGTAAATGTGTAAGAAACAGTAAATGTGTCAGAAACAGTAAATGTGTCAGAAACAGTAAATGTGTCAGAAACAGTAAATGTGTCAGGCACGGTAAATGTGTATGAAACAGTAAATATGTCAGAAACGGTAAATGTGTAAAGTACGGTAAATGTGTAAAGTACGGTAAATGTGTAAGAAACAGTAAATGTGTCAGGAACGGTAAATGTGTATGAAACAGTAAATGTGTCAGAAACGGTAAATATGTCAGAAACGGTAAATGTGTAAAGTACGGTAAATGTGTAAGAAACAGTAAATGTGTCAGGCACGCTAAATGTGTATGAAACAGTAAATGTGTCAGAAACGGTAAATATGTCAGAAACGGTAAATGTGTAAAGTACGGTAAATGTGTAAAGTACAGTAAATGTGTAAAGTACGGTAAATGTGTGAGAAATAGTAAATGTGTCAGAAACGGTAAATATGTCAGAAATGGTAAATGTGTAAAGTACGGTAAATGTTTAAGAAACATTAAATGTGTCAGGCACAGTAAATGTGTAAGAAACAGTAAATGTGTCAGAAACAGTAAACGTGTCAGGCACGGTAAATGTGTTTGAAACAGTAAATATGTCAGAAACGGTAAATGTGTAAAGTACGGTAAATGTGTAAAGTACGGTAAATGTGTAAGAAACATTAAATGTGTCAGGCACGGTAAATGTGTATGAAACAGTAAATGTGTCAGAAACGGTAAATATGTCAGAAACGGTAAATGTGTAAAGTACGGTAAATGTGTAAGAAACAGTAAATGTGTCAGGCACGCTAAATGTGTATGAAACAGTAAATGTGTCAGAAACGGTAAATATGTCAGAAACGGTAAATGTGTAAAGTACGGTAAATGTGTAAAGTACGGTAAATGTGTCAGAAACAGTAAATGTGTCAGGCACGGTAAATGTGTATAACACAGGGGGGGGGTAAATATGTCAGAAACTGTAAATGTGTAAAGTACGGTAAATGTGTAAAGTACGGTAAATGTGTAAGAAACGGTAAATGTGTCAGGCACGGTAAATGTGTATGAAACAGTAAATGTGTCAGAAACGGTAAATATGTCAGAAATGGTAAATGTGTAAAGTACGGTAAATGTGTAAGAAACAGTAAATGTGTCAGGCACGGTAAATGTGTAAGAAACAGTAAATGTGTCAGAAACAGTAAATGTGTCAGGCACGGTAAATGTGTATGAAACAGTAAATATGTCAGAAACTGTAAATGTGTAAAGTACGGTAAATGTGTAAAGTACGGTAAATGTGTAAGAAACAGTAAATGTGTCAGGAACGGTAAATGTGTATGAAACAGTAAATGTGTCAGAAACGGTAAATATGTCAGAAACGGTAAATGTGTAAAGTACGGTAAATGTGTAAGAAACAGTAAATGTGTCAGGCACGCTAAATGTGTTTGAAACAGTAAATGTGTCAGAAACTGTAAATATGTCAGAAACGGTAAATGTGTAAAGTACGGTAAATGTGTAAAGTACAGTAAATGTGTAAAGTACGGTAAATGTGTAAGAAACAGTAAATGTTTCAGGCACGGTAATGTGTCAGGCACGGTAAATGTGTCAGAAACGGTAAATGTGTCAGAAACGGTAAATGTGTAAAGTACGGTAAATGTGTAAGAAACCGTAAATGTGTACGGCACGGTAAATGTGCAAGGCACAGTAAATGTGTCAGGCACGGTAAATGTGTAAGGCACGGTAAATATGTAAGTTTAGGTAAATGTGTAAGGCACAGAAAATGTGTCGGTAACGGTAAATGTGTCAGTAAAGGTAAATGTGTAAGTTACGGTAAATGTGTAAGTTACGGTAAATGTGTCAGTAACGGTAATGGCGTAAGGCACAGTAAATGTGTAAGTTACGGTAAATGTGTCAGTAACGGTAATGGCGTAAGGCACAGTAAATGTGTAAGATACGGTAAATGTGTTAGAAACAGTAAATGTGTAAGAAACAGTAAATGTGTCAGAGACAGTAAATGTGTCAGAAACAGTAAATGTGTCAGGCACGGTAAATGTGTATGAAACAGTAAATATGTCAGAAACGGTAAATGTGTAAAGTACGGTAAATGTGTAAAGTACGGTAAATGTGTAAGAAACAGTAAATGTGTCAGGCACGGTAAATGTGTATGAAACAGTAAATGTGTCAGAAATGGTAAATGTGTAAAGTACGGTTAATGTGTAAGAAACAGCAAATGTGTCAGGCACGCTAAATGTGTATGAAACAGTAAATGTGTCAGAAACGGTAAATATGTCAGAAACGGTAAATGTGTAAAGTACGGTAAATGTGTAAAGTACGGTAAATGTGTAAAGTGCAGTAAATTTGTAAAGTACGGTAAATGTGTAAGAAACAGTAAATGTGTCAGGCACGGTAATGTGTCAGGCACGGTAAATGTGTCAGAAACGGTAAATGTGTCAGAAACGGTAAATGTGTAAAGTACGGTAAATGTGTAAAGTACGGTAAATGTGTAAAGTACGGTAAATGTGTAAGAAACCGTAAATGTGTACGGCACGGTAAATGTGTAAGGCACGGTAAATGTGTCAGGCACGGTAAATGTGTAAGGCACGGTAAATATGTAAGTTACGGTAAATGTGTAAGGCACAGAAAATGTGTCGGTAACGGTAAATGTGTCAGTAAAGGTAAATGTGTAAGTTACGGTAAATGTGTTAGGCACAGAAAATGTGTCGGTAACGGTAAATGTGTCAGTAACGGTAAATGTGTCATTAATGGTAAATGTGTAAGTTACGGTAAATGTGTAAGTTACGGTAAATGTGTCAGTAACGGTAATGGCGTAAGGCACGGTAAATGTGTCAGTAACGGTAATGGCGTAAGGCACAGTAAATGTGTAAGTTACGGTAAATGTGTCAGTAACGGTAATGGCGTAAGGCACAGTAAATGTGTAAGTTACGGTAAATGTGTTAGAAACAGTAAATGTGTTAGAAACAGTAAATGTGTAAGTTACGGTAAATGTGTAAGGCACAGTAAATGTGTCAGTAACAGTAAATGTGTCAGTAACGGTAAATGTGTAAGGCACAGTAAATGTGTAAGGCACAGTAAATGTGTAAGTTACGGTAAATGTGTTAGAAACCGTAAATGTGTTAGAAACAGTAAATGTGTAAGTTACGGTAAATGTGTCAGTTACGGTAATGGCGTAAGGCACAGTAAATGTGTAAGTTACGGTAAATGTGTTAGAAACAGTAAATGTGTTAGAAACAGTAAATGTGTAAGTTACGGTAAATGTGTAAGGCACAGTAAATGTGTAAGGCACAGTAAATGTGTAAGGCACAGTAAATGTGTAAGGCACAGTAAATGTGTTAGAAACCGTAAATGTGTAAGTTACGGTAAATGTGTAAGGCACAGTAAATGTGTAAGGCACAGTAAATGTGTAAGGCACAGTAAATGTGTAAGGCACAGTAAATGTGTTAGAAACAGTAAATGTGTTAGAAACAGTAAATGTGTAAGTTACGGTAAATGTGTAAGGCACAGTAAATGTGTAAGGCACGGTAAATGTGTCAGAAACAGTAAATGTGTTAGAAACAGTAAATGTGTTAGAAACAGTAAATGTGTAAGTTACGGTAATTGTGTAAGGCACAGTAAATGTGTCAGAAACAGTAAATGTGTCAGAAACAGTAAATGTGTTAGAAACAGTAAATGTGTAAGGCACAGTAAATGTGTAAGGCACAGTAAATGTGTAAGGCACAGTAAATGTGTTAGAAACAGTAAATGTGTAAGGCACAGTAAATGTGTCAGAAACAGTAAATGTGTTAGAAACAGTAAATGTGTAAGGCACAGTAAATGTGTCAGAAACAGTAAATGTGTAAGTTACGGTAAATGTGTCAGTAACGGTAATGGCGTAAGGCACAGTAAATGTGTAAGTTACGGTAAATGTGTTAGAAACAGTAAATGTGTAAGTTACGGTAAATGTGTCAGTAACGGTAATGGCGTAAGGCACAGTAAATGTGTAAGTTACGGTAAATGTGTTAGAAACAGTAAATGTGTTAGAAACAGTAAATGTGTAAGTTACGGTAAATGTGTAAGGCACAGTAAATGTGTAAGGCACAGTAAATGTGTAAGGCACAGTAAATGTGTTAGAAACAGTAAATGTGTTAGAAACAGTAAATGTGTTAGAAACAGTAAATGTGTAAGGCACGGTAAATGTGTAAGGCACAGTAAAAGTGTAAGGCACAGTAAATGTGTAAGGCACAGTAAATGTGTTAGAAACAGTAAATGTGTAAGGCACAGTAAATGTGTTAGAAACAGTAAATGTGTAAGGCACAGTAAATGTGTAAGGCACAGTAAATGTGTTAGAAACAGTAAATGTGTTAGAAACAGTAAATGTGTCAGAAACAGTAAATGTGTCAGAAACAGTAAATGTGTCAGAAACAGTAAATGTGTTAGAAACAGTAAATGTGTAAGGCACAGTAAATGTGTAAGGCACAGTAAATGTGTTAGAAACAGTAAATGTGTAAGGCACAGTAAATGTGTCAGTAACAGTAAATGTGTCAGTAACAGTAAATGTGTCAGTAACAGTGAATGTGTCAGTAACAGTAAATGTGTCAGAAACAGTAAATGTGTCAGAAACAGTAAATGTGTCAGAAACAATAAATGTGTCAGAAACAGTAAATGTGTAAGGCACAGTAAATGTGTAAGCCACAGTAAATGTGTAAGGCACAGTAAATGTATAAGGCACAGTAAATGTGTCAGAAACAGTAAATGTGTAAGGCACAGTAAATGTGTCAGAAACAGTAATGTGTCAGAAACTGTAAATTTGTCAGAAACAGTAAATGTGTCAGAAACTGTAAATTTGTCAGAAACAGTGAATGTGTCAGAAACAGTAAATGTGTAAGAAACAGTAAATTTGTCAGAAACAGTAAATGTGTCAGAAACTGTAAATTTGTCAGAAACGGTAAATGTGTCAGAAACAGTAAATGTGTCAGTAACAGTAAATGTGTCAGAAACAGTAAATGTGTCAGAAACAGTAAATGTGTCAGTAACAGTAAATGTGTCAGTAACAGTAAATGTGTCAGAAACAGTAAATGTGTCAGAAACAGTAAATGTGTAAGTTACGGTAAATGTGTCAGTAACGGTAAATGTGTCAGTAACAGTAAATGTGTCAGAAACAGTAAATGAGTCAGAAACAGTAAATGAGTCAGAAACAGTAAATGAGTCAGAAACGGTAATTGTGTCAGAAACAGTAAATGTGTCAGAAACAGTAAATGTGTCAGAAACGGTAAATGTGTCAGTAACAGTAAATGTGTCAGAAACAGTAAATGTGTCAGAAACGGTAAATGTGTCAGTAACAGTAAATGTGTCAGTAACAGTAAATGTGTCAGAAACAGTAAATGAGTCAGAAACGGTAAATGTGTCAGTAACAGTAAATGTGTCAGTAACAGTAAATGTGTCAGAAACAGTAAATGAGCCAGAAACAGTAAATGAGTCAGAAACGGTACATGTGTTAGAAACAGTAAATATGTCAGAAACGGTAAATGTGTCAAAAACAGTAAATGAGTCAGAAATGGTACATGTGTTAGAAACAGTAAATGTGTCAGAAACAGTAAATGAGTCAGAAACAGTAAATGAGTCAGAAAAGGTACATGTGTCAGAAACAGTAAATGTGTCAGAAACGGTAAATGTGTAAGTTATGCTAAAAGTGTCAGAAACAGTAAAAATGTGTCAGAAACGGTAAATGTGTAAGTTATGCTAAAAGTGTCAGAAACAGTAAATGTGTAAGGTACAGTAAATGTGTCAGAAACGGTAAATGTGTAAGTTATGCTAAAAGTGTCAGTAACGGTAAATGTGTCAGAAACAGTAAATATGTAAGTTACGGTAAATGTGTCAGAAACAGTAAATGTTTTAGAAACAGTAAATGTGTAAGTTACGGTAAATGTGTCAAAAACAGTAAATGTGTAAGTTACGGTAAATGTGTCAAAAACAGTACATGTGTAAGTTACGGTAAATGTGTCAGAAACAGTAAATGTGTCAGAAACAGTAAATGTGTCAGAAACAGTAAATGTGTAAGTTACGGTAAATGTGTCAAAAACAGTAAATGTGTAAGTTACGGTAAATGTGTCAAAAACAGTAAATGTGTAAGTTACGGTAAATGTGTCAGAAACAGTAATTGTGTCAGAAACAGTAAATGTGTCAGAAACAGTAAATGTGTTAGAAACCGTAATTGTGTCAGAAACAGTAAATGTGTAAGTTACGGTAAATGTGTCAGAAACAGTAATTGTGTCAGAAACAGTAAATGAGTCAGAAACAGTAAATGTGTCAGAAACAGTAAATGTGTCAGAAACCGTAATTGTGTCAGAAACAGTAAATGTGTCAGAAACAGTAAATGTGTTAGAAACCGTAATTATGTCAGAAACAGTAAATGTGTAAGTTACGGTAAATGTGTCAAAAACAGTAAATGTGTAAGTTAAGGTAAATGTGTCAAAAACAGTAAATGTGTAAGTTACGGTAAATGTGTCAGAAACAGTAATTGTGTCAGAAACAGTAAATGTGTCAGAAACAGTAAATGTGTTAGAAACCGTAATTGTGTCAGAAACAGTAAATGTGTAAGTTACGGTAAATGTGTCAGAAACGGTAAATGTGTCAGAAACAGTAAATGTGTTAGAAACCGTAATTGTGTCAGAAACAGTAACTGTGTCAGAAACAGTAAATGTGTTAGAAACCGTAATTGTGTCAGAAACAGTAAATGTGTAAGTTACGGTAAATGTGTCAGAAACAGTAATTGTGTCAGAAACAGTAAATGTGTCAGAAACAGTAAATGTGTTAGAAACCGTAATTGTGTCAGAAACAGTAAATGAGTCAGAAACAGTAAATGTGTCAGAAACAGTAAATGTGTTAGAAACCGTAATTGTGTCAGAAACAGTAAATGTGTAAGTTACGGTAAATGTGTCAGAAACAGTAAATGTGTAAGTTACGGTAAATGTGTTAGAAACCGTAATTGTGTCAGAAACAGTAAATGAGTCAGAAACAGTAAATGTGTCAGAAACAGTAAATGAGTCAGAAACAGTAAATGTGTCAGAAACAGTAAATGTGTTAGAAACCGTAATTGTGTCAGAAACAGTAAATGTGTAAGTTACGGTAAATGTGTCAGAAACAGTAAATGTGTAAGTTACGGTAAATGTGTTAGAAACCGTAATTGTGTCAGAAACAGTAAATGAGTCAGAAACAGTAAATGTGTCAGAAACAGTAAATGTGTAAGTTACGGTAAATGTGTCAGAAACAGTAAATGTGTAAGTTACGGTAAATGTGTTAGAAACCGTAATTGTGTCAGAAACAGTAAATGAGTCAGAAACAGTAAATGTGTCAGAAACAGTAAATGTGTTAGAAACCGTAATTGTGTCAGAAACAGTAAATGTGTAAGTTACGGTAAATGTGTCAGAAACAGTAAATGAGTCACACATTTGCATAAGCATCTTGTGGATCATCTTATACAATAATATTGTAACTATCTAGCTAACAGGGAACGTTCTGTCAAGGTTTTTTTCAAAGTTATGAACAAACATTATTCCAGTAGAACATTCATTCAAAGTTATCTAGTCTTTAATAATGTTCTCAAAACATTAGCACAACAACATTATTTATACATCATTTATTGTTTAGAACGTTCAGACATTCATACGTAACGTTCCATAATGTTTGAAGAATGACACAATGGAATGTTTCCTTAATGTTCACATAAACAAAACAAAAAAAACGTTTTTAAACATTTTAAAAATCAGGATGTTTCAGAGACATTCATCAACTTTAACGGGAACCATTATCAAAACATCTTCTCAGAACATACTTTGTGAGCTTGAGACCTGTATCAAAAAAGATTTATTTTTCTTTATTTTTAAAATTTGTGGGAAAGATTTGCATAGTAAAAAAAGAGTTTATTTGTTCAGTCCAAGTTCCTTGACCTCACGTCTTCAAAGCATCACCAATACGGTCTCGTGCGAGAAGAGTTTTAGCCGTGTGTGTGAGCGTCAGATCAGCGAAGGTGAGCGCCGAGTCGATGAAACATCTGCTTATAGTCAAATGCACAACTCGGCTGGCCTGTAAATATTTTGATAACAGAATGCTCTATAAACAACATCATGAGTCTGTTTGCATATGAATGACGGACGCTCCGAGATGGACGAGCAGATGCAGCGCTTCACAGCTCGATGGCGGCCTGGTACTGTACGGCTCTTGTGATGTGGGAATATGACAGTGATTCTCAGCTTCTTCTGACTCCGAAAGGTCGCAGATGTTCTCAATCACTTCACTTGTACGACATTAGTTTACTAATTACATTTGCATAAACATTTATTTAGCATTTCCTATTTATCATGCATTTTTCCATAAGTGGCTTTCAGAGTTTGTGTTCAGTGGCCGTGAAGTGTGAACATGTGCAGTCGTGGCTCATTCCTCCACACACATCTAACACTGAGATTAGCGGTTTAACGTCTTCATTCTCAGTTATCGTATGTTTGTTAGTTTGAACGCTGAAGGCTTCGGATGGATGACTTGATCATATTTTCAGAGGGTAATAATCGTACCACAAGCTGGCTGAGATGTTCCAAACAACCACGTTTAGCAGGAATAATGAAACCCAGATCTTGCTTTACATCTGAAGCTTGAGATATGATCGGATGTAGTGCAAAGCATCATAAATAAGACCAGCACTGGCCGTGTCCGGCTCCATGAACCCGTGCCAGATTAAGTGCAGTGTCCATTGCTGACCACTAGGATTAATGCATGTTGTGGCAACAGGAGAGCTCACGCTTCACTGGCTCAGATGACGTGTCCTCCTCTGTGGCTCAGTGGTTCTGCAGACGAGGAGAATAATGACCAAGTGTTCTGTCACACGCGCGTCTCAGTGCCGCTTCAGAAGCCGTCGTTATCATCAGTGTGTTCTTCCAAACGGATTCTCTATATGCTGAATGGAGACTGCAACCACACAAACTCTGGAGGGAAATTTCCTATTTTAATTCATTTAATTTATTTCATTTTTATTTTTTATTTTGAGAGCAACGGCTGGTTTCCAGATGTTAAAATGAAAATAGATTTTTAACGGTATCCGACGCATCTTTATAGCCAGCCCTGAGCCACGGAGTTGTTCATCGGTCGTATTTGCTGCTGTTGAAACAGTCAGCCTGCATTTCATCTTAGTTTTAAAATGATCATATTTAAAAGCGAAATTCGTGGTGAAAAACTACATTATCCACGATGCTGAACAGAAAATCCCACCAGAGTCGAAAAACAAGCAAAATACGCCAAAATCTTGTTAGCTCCGCCCACTCCCATGAAGCACTGCGAATTACTTAACGAAGGCGGTCTCCCTTTGCTCTTAAATATGTGTATATTTTACAATAAACTTAAAATATATTGTTAGTGAATATTTAATCAAAATTTTTAAATTAGTAGTTTTATACTTCTCCATCGTTTTTAATCCGATTATACTGTTCGCAATGCTTTATGGGATTGTAGTTCTTTCCCTCACCAAAGCCATTGAGTTCACAGTCTTGCACTTTTTCAAATACTTTATATTGTCTTTATACTGCCAGGCTGTTGTTGACAATAAGAACTTGTTATGAAGTGTCCTGCCTGGTTAGATAAAGTTAAAGGATTAGTTCACTTTTAAAGTGAAAATCCTGTCATCATATACTCACCCTTAAGTTGATTCAAACCTGTATGAATTTCTTTCCTCTGCTGAACACAAAGGAATATATTTAGAAGAATGTCAGTAACCAGAAAGTTTCTGGGTCCCATTGACTTCCATAGTAGGAAAAAAATATACTATGGAAGTCAATGGGAACCAAAAACTGTCTGGTTACTGACATTCTTCTAAATATATTCCTTTGTGTTCAGCAGAGGAAAGAAATTCATGTGTGTGGTGTGTGATTCTCCTCGTAGCTGGTCGGTTTGTTTATAATGCTTTAACATAGTCTTCTTTTAAAATCGCTATGGGAGAAATGAATGTAACGAATCCCTCCGGAACCAGCGGCACCAGTGCTGTCTAAACACAGCAGAGTTTCAAAATAAAAGTCCTGACTGCGTACACACAGGGAATTCAGAACATGTCTTTATTTAACGTAAGTTTGAATAAATCTGACATGAAAACAGGTTTTTATTTCTGACGTGTAAATGTTTATATTTCAACTACAAATTGGAGTAGAAATATAAGTATGTCATTAAAAAGTGCAATTGAAATGTTTGTAACTTATTATTTTGGTTTTGTGTTTGGCTTAATGAAAACTTTAATTTCAGATGTTTCAGTAAAACACTAGTTTTGGCTTTAAGCAGATCTCCTGGACTCTGCGGTGGGAGATGTTGTGACGGCCTGTGATCGAGGTGACGGTCAGATCTGAAGAGTTTGAGGACAGCAGGCACACAAACATGCAGCCTATGGACAAAATGAGTTAAAAACTGAACTTTAGTGTACTTTCTCTGGCTGATCCTGTAAAACGGTCGCTGTCCTCAGAGCGCTTTGGAGAAGAACGGCACTTTGTGGTCATTTCCCACTAAACGCTTGGTCTTATCACATGGGAACGAGAGCAAGCGTGCTTATCTGATGACATCAGCCAGGGCGAGCCAGAGCCCACTTTACAGACTATTACAAATGTCACTGTTTTTTAAAGTCACTACATTTTTTGGATATTTTCAGCAGCCTTTCAAAATATCATTATATTAAAGCTCTCCTTCAGCTCTCTTTCATAAAGCTATCAGGCAAGAGCTTAATAAAGCGAAATATTTGATGACAGCTCGTTATCTTTGTCATTTAATGCAATAAAACTCTGGAACTGAACCGGCAGGCGAAGTGCTGAACACATAAACACGAGAGGCGGTCGTGTTGAACTCAGATTACGCTGATTATCACAGACAACGACGGCCTGAAACCTGGCAAAGTCCTGCTTCATTTCCTACTGGTTATTCACAGTCTCGTTTCCTAAGTCAAAACAAGCGCTCGTAGTGCGTAATGGAGGCTGGCATGTGAACGCGGAGTCTCCTGTGAACGCCACACGCCAGATCTGTTTCTGTTGGCTGTTCTGACAGCGCTGATGACATGAAGGATGTGAACGCTCTTATCGAGTCTGTTATCGGGGATGTTAGAGCAATCACACCAGCGATTAGGCCACTTGGCTACAGAACCGTGTTGTTTACATGCCCATGGCCAGAACCAGGGCTGATTAATGTTAATAGCATCGCATGAACCAAAGAAAACAGGGGCACAGCAGCCATTATAACTCCAGCTTTTATGTCATTTTTTGATAGCATGGATATGAAATACATGAATTTCTTTCCTCTGCTGAACACAAAGGAATATATTTAGAAGAATGTCAGTAACCAGACAGTTTCTGGGTCCCATTGACTTCCATAGTAGGAAAAAAATATACTATGGAAGTCAATGGGAACCAAAAACTGTCTGGTTACTGACATTCTTCTAAATATATTCCTTTGTGTTCAGCAGAGGAAAGAAATTCATGTGTGTGGTGTGTGATTCTCCTCGTAGCTGGTCGGTTTGTTTATAATGCTTTAACATAGTATATGTATACATATATGGATATCATGCAAATACATATATGGATATCATGCATGTATATTTCATATTTCCCAGATCTGTATTCATTTTTGTTTGTTTTTGCGTGGATGTCACACATTTATAAATAGAAATATTTCCCAGATCTGTATTTAAAAAACATATATATATATACATCATATCATATCGTTTCATTTTATTGTTTTGTTTTGTTTTGTCATACATTTATAAACAGGAATATTTCCCAGATCTGTGTTCATTTCTGGTTTCTGGTTGAGGAGATTCCCCCTTCTATGTAAACCACTTTGAGTGCTGAGAAAAGCGCTATATAAATGTAATGAATTATTATTATTATTCATTTGTATTTTATGTTTTTTATTTGATTATATATGTTTTTTTGTGGATGTTTTGCGATGTCTAGGCTCATCATGACAGTGAGTGTGACAGAAATCTCCTCCATGTCTGTGTGTGTTTGCGTATCTCACAATCCGCTGTTTCTCAACTGTTAACATCAGACTGCATAAAGGTCCTCCTTCCTCAGCCTGAAATGAAACCCAAAGGGTTAAACCCGTCTAAGAGCCGACCGCGAAACGCCCGTTTCAGAGATTTCACAGTCCTCTTCTCAAAAGTGTGTCGTGAACTACTGTAGCTGTACCAGGAATAACGTACGGCCTTCTCCACACGGCTTGTATATTTCTATAGGACGTATGTGTATGTCACAAATAAAATGTAGAAGCGCATGGTGAAAAGGTTTTGATTATAAAACCCGGCCTGTTTCCACTGATCATAAAGAGCTTGACAGTAATCTAAACACATATACACAGTGTACAATATTTAGCTTTGTTGTCCAGAGAAGAAAACCATCCGTCGGAGCGGTTTACAGTAGGAGAACGCAGGATAAACAGGTGGAACATTCCAGCGTGTTCATCTGGAGACGCTGCAGAGGTTTATCTCCAGCATGATTTGTGCCGCTGGATGCAGATGCTCTGTTTGTTGAGGATTCACGAGCGAGGAGTTTGCGTGGCAGCCGCGCATCATGTCTCGTGTTCAACAGCTCGTGAATCCAGCCATGGAAAGTCTTGGCTGTGCAATGAAAGGATCCCGGTGTAATGTGTCAGACTGGGCCGAGGGTTTCCTCGCCGCTCGCTGTGAATCGTGGAACGCCATGGAAAACGAGGTGCAGATGTTGATCAGAAGAAGCTGGAGAACGTGATGCTGAGATCCATGGGAAAGCGGCTGACAGGAGGAAGCTCTACATGCAGACATAAATCCACCTGCACATGTACCTGTCTCTCAGGTGTGCACTACAACATTCTCAGACGGACACATGATGTGTAAGATACACAGATATAAGTCAAGTCACCTTTATTTCTATATCTCTTTATACAATACAGATTTACAGTGAAAAACAGGAAAATGATGCATGCAAGTCAGTTCAGTGTTGATTCAGTTCCATTGTAAAGATCATCAATTAATAAATTAGATAATTTAATTTATTAAGCAATTCTGGAGAAAACAGTGATGTCATCGTCCAGCTCAATTCAGTTTTCATACAGCAGCGTCAGAACAGTCAGATAAATAATTATTGATGATTATGAATCAACAATATGATTGTTAATATTGTTGACAGCCACAACACATGATGTAGTCAGCCGGATCCGGGCCGTATCCAGATCAGATGGAGGACCTGCGCCTAGACACGACCACAACACATGATGTAGTCAGCCGGATCCGGGCCGTATCCAGATCAGATGGAGGACCTGCGCCTAGACACGACCACAACACATGATGTAGTCAGCCAGATCCGGGCCGTATCCAGATCAGATGGAGGACCTGCGCCTAGACACGACCACAACACATGATGTAGTCAGCCGGATCCGGGCCGTATCCAGATCAGATGGAGGACCTGCGCCTAGACACGACCACAACACATGATGTAGTCAGCCAGATCCGGGCCGTATCCAGATCAGATGGAGGACCTGCGCCTAGACACGACCACAACACATGATGTAGTCAGCCGGATCCGGGCCGTATCCAGATCAGATGGAGGACCTGCGCCTAGACACGACCACAACACATGATGTAGTCAGCCGGATCCGGGCCGTATCCAGATCAGATGGAGGACCTGCGCCTAGACACGACCACAACACATGATGTAGTCAGCCGGATCCGGCCGTATCCAGATCAGATGGAGGACCTGCGCCTAGACACGACCACAACACATGATGTAGTCAGCCGGATCCGGGCCGTATCCAGATCAGATGGAGGACCTGCGCCTAGACACGACCACAACACATGATGTAGTCAGCCGGATCCGGGCCGTATCCAGATCAGATGGAGGACCTGCGCCTAGACACGACCACAACACATGATGTAGTCAGCCGGATCCGGGCCGTATCCAGATCAGACGGAGGACCTGCGCCTAGACACGACCACAACACATGATGTAGTCAGCCGGATCCGGCCGTATCCAGATCAGATGGAGGACCTGCGCCTAGACACGACCACAACACATGATGTAGTCAGCCGGATCCGGGCCGTATCCAGATCAGATGGAGGACCTGCGTCTAGACACGACCACAACACATGATGTAGTCAGCCGGATCCGGGCCGTATCCAGATCAGATGGAGGACCTGCGCCTAGACACGACCACAACACATGATGTAGTCAGCCGGATCCGGCCGTATCCAGATCAGATGGAGGACCTGCGCCTAGACACGACCACAACACATGATGTAGTCAGCCGTATCCGGGCCATATCCAGATCAGATGGAGGACCTGCCCCTAGACACGACCACAACACATGATGTAGTCAGCCGGATCCGGGCCGTATCCAGATCAGATGGAGGACCTGCGCCTAGACACGACCACAACACATGATGTAGTCAGCCGGATCCGGCCGTATCCAGATCAGATGGAGGACCTGCGCCCAAACACGACCACAACACCTGATGTAGTCAGCCGGATCCGGCCGTATCCAGATCAGATGGAGGACCTGCGCCCAAACACGACCACAACACATGATGTAGTCAGCCGGATCCGGGCCGTATCCAGATCAGATGGAGGACCTGCGCCTAGACACGACCACAACACATGATGTAGTCAGCCGGATCCGGCCGTATCCAGATCAGATGGAGGACCTGCGCCTAGACACGACCACAACTCATGATGTAGTCAGCCGGATCTGGGCCGTATCCAGATCAGATGGAGGACCTGCGCCTAGACACGACCACAACTCATGATGTAGTCAGCCGGATCTGGGCCGTATCCAGATCAGATGGAGGACCTGCGCCTAGACACGACCACAACACATGATGTAGTCAGCCGGATCCGGGGCCGTATCCAGATCAGATGGAGGACCCTGCGCCTAGACACGACCACAACTCATGATGTAGTCAGCCGGATCCGGGCCGTATCCAGATCAGATGGAGGACCTGCGCCTAGACACGACCACAACACGTGATGTAGTCAGCCGGATCCGGGCCGTATCCAGATCAGATGGAGGACCTGCGCCTAGACACGACCACAACACGTGATGTAGTCAGCCGGATCCGGGCCGTATCCAGATCAGATGGAGGACATGCGCCTAGACACGACCACAACACGTGATGTAGTCAGCCGGATCCGGGCCGTATCCAGATCAGATGGAGGACCTGCGCCTAGACACGACCACAACACATGATGTAGTCAGCCGGATCCGGCCGTATCCAGATCAGATGGAGGACCTGCGCCTAGACACGACCACAACACATGATGTAGTCAGCCAGATCCGGGCCGTATCCAGATCAGATGGAGGACCTGCGCCTAGACACGACCACAACACATGATGTAGTCAGCCGGATCCGGCCGTATCCAGATCAGATGGAGGACCTGCGCCTAGACACGACCACAACACATGATGTAGTCAGCCGGATCCGGGCCGTATCCAGATCAGATGGAGGACCTGCGCCTAGACACGACCACAACACGTGATGTAGTCAGCCGGATCGGGCCGTATCCAGATCAGATGGAGGACCTGCGCCTAGACACGACCACAACACATGATGTAGTCAGCCGGATCCGGCCGTATCCAGATCAGATGGAGGACCTGCGCCTAGACACGACCACAACACATGATGTAGTCAGCCGGATCCGGGCCGTATCCAGATCAGATGGAGGACCTGCGCTTAGACACGACCACAACACATGATGTAGTCAGCCGGATCCGGGCCGTATCCAGATCAGACGGAGGACCTGCGCCTAGACACGACCACAACACATGATGTAGTCAGCCGGATCCGGCCGTATCCAGATCAGATGGAGGACCTGCGTCTAGACACGACCACAACACATGATGTAGTCAGCCGGATCCGGGCCGTATCCAGATCAGATGGAGGACCTGCGCCTAGACACGACCACAACACATGATGTAGTCAGCCGGATCCGGCCGTATCCAGATCAGATGGAGGACCTGCGCCTAGACACGACCACAACACATGATGTAGTCAGCCGGATCCGGGCCGTATCCAGATCAGATGGAGGACCTGCGCCTAGACACGACCACAACACATGATGTAGTCAGCCGGATCCGGCCGTATCCAGATCAGATGGAGGACCTGCGCCCAAACACAACCACAACACATGATGTAGTCAGCCGGATCCGGGCCGTATCCAGATCAGATGGAGGACCTGCGTCTAGACACGACCACAACACATGATGTAGTCAGCCGGATCCGGGCCGTATCCAGATCAGATGGAGGACCTGCGCCTAGACATGACCACAACACATGATGTAGTCAGCCGGATCCGGCCGTATCCAGATCAGATGGAGGACCTGCGCCTAGACACGACCACAACACATGATGTAGTCAGCCGTATCCGGGCCATATCCAGATCAGATGGAGGACCTGCCCCTAGACACGACCACAACACATGATGTAGTCAGCCGGATCCGGGCCGTATCCAGATCAGATGGAGGACCTGCGCCTAGACACGACCACAACACATGATGTAGTCAGCCGGATCCGGCCGTATCCAGATCAGATGGAGGACCTGCGCCTAGACACGACCACAACACATGATGTAGTCAGCCGGATCTGGGCTGTATCCAGATCAGATGGAGGACCTGCGCCTAGACACGACCACAACACATGATGTAGTCAGCCGGATCTGGGCCGTATCAGATCAGATGGAGGACCTGCGCCTAGACACGACCACAACACATGATGTAGTCAGCCGGATCCGGCCGTATCCAGATCAGATGGAGGACCTGCGCCTAGACACGACCACAACACATGATGTAGTCAGCCGGATCTGGGCCGTATCCAGATCAGATGGAGGACCTGCGCCCAAACACGACCACAACACATGATGTAGTCAGCCGGATCCGGCCGTATCCAGATCAGATGGAGGACCTGCGCTAGACACGACCACAACACATGATGTAGTCAGCCGGATCTGGGCCGTATCCCAGATCAGATGGAGGACCTGCGCCCAAACACGACCACAACACATGATGTAGTCAGCCGGATCCGGGCCGTATCCAGATCAGATGGAGGACCTGCGCCTAGACACGACCACAACACATGATGTAGTCAGCCGGATCCGGCCGTATCCAGATCAGATGGAGGACCTGCGCCTAGACACGACCACAACACATGATGTAGTCAGCCGGATCTGGGCTGTATCCAGATCAGATGGAGGACCTGCGCCTAGACACGACCACAACACATGATGTAGTCAGCCGGATCTGGGCCGTATCCAGATCAGATGGAGGACCTGCGCCTAGACACGACCACAACACATGATGTAGTCAGCCGGATCCGGCCGTATCCAGATCAGATGGAGGACCTGCGCCTAGACACGACCACAACACAATGATGTAGTCAGCCGGATCTGGGCCGTATCCAGATCAGATGGAGGACCTGCGCCCAAACACGACCACAACACATGATGTAGTCAGCCGGATCCGGCCGTATCCAGATCAGATGGAGGACCTGCGCCCTAGACACGAACACAACACATGATGTAGTCAGCCGGATCTGGGCCGTATCCAGATCAGATGGAGGACCTGCGCCCAAACACGACCACAACACATGATGTAGTCAGCCGGATCCGGCCGTATCCAGATCAGATGGAGGACCTGCGCCTAGACACGACCACAAACACATGATGTAGTCAGCCGGATCCGGCCGTATCCAGATCAGATGGAGGACCTGCGCCCAAACACGACCACAACACATGATGTAGTCAGCCGGATCTGGGCCGTATCCAGATCAGATGGAGGACCTGCGCCTAGACACGACCACAACACATGATGTAGTCAGCCGGATCCGGCCGTATCCAGATCAGATGGAGGACCTGCGCCTAGACACGACCACAACTCATGATGTAGTCAGCCGGATCTGGGCCGTATCCAGATCAGATGGAGGACCTGCGCCTAGACACGACCACAACACATGATGTAGTAAGCCGGATCCGGGCCGTATCCAGATCAGATGGAGGACCTGCGCCTAGACACGACCACAACTCATGATGTAGTCAGCCGGATCCGGGCCGTATCCAGATTCAGATGGAGGACCTGCGCCTAGACACGACCACAACACATGATGTAGTCAGCCGGATCCGGCCGTATCCAGATCAGATGGAGGACCTGAGCCTAGACACGACCACAACACATGATGTAGTCAGCCGGATCCGGCCGTATCCAGATCAGATGGAGGACCTGCACCTAGACACGACCAAACACATGATATAGTCAGCCGGATCCGGGCCGTATCCAGATCAGATGGAGGACCTGCGCCCAGACACGACCACAACACATGATGTAGTCAGCCGGATCCGGCCAGATCCAGATCAGATGGAGGACCTGCGCCTAGACACGACCACAACACATGATGTAGTCAGCCGGATCCGGGCCGTATCCAGATTCAGATGGAGGACCTGCACCTTGGACACGACCACAACACATGATGTAGTCAGCCGGATCCGGGCCGTATCCAGATCAGATGGAGGACCTGCGCCTAGACACGACCACAACACATGATGTAGTCAGCCGGATCCGGCCGTATCCAGATCAGATGGAGGACCTGCGCCAGACACGACCACAACACATGATGTAGTCAGCCGGATCCGGCCGTATCCAGATCAGATGGAGGACCTGCGCCTAGACACGACCACAACACATGATGTAGTCAGCCGGATCGGCCGTATCCAGATCAGATGGAGGACCTGCGCCTAGACACGACCACAACACATGATGTAGTCAGCCGGATCCGGGCCGTATCCAGATCAGATGGAGGACCTGCGCCTAGACACGACCACAACACATGATGTAGTCAGCCGGATCCGGCCGTATCCAGATCAGATGGAGGACCTGCGCCCAGACACGACCACAACACATGATGTAGTCAGCGGATCCCGGCCGTATCCAGATCAGATGGAGGACCTGCGCCTAGACACGACCACAACACATGATGTAGTCAGCCGGATCCGGCCGTATCCAGATCAGATGGAGGACCAGCGCCTAGACACGACCACAACTCATGATGTAGTCAGCCGGATCCGGGGCCGGATCCAGATCAGATGATGGACCTGCGCCTAGACACGAACACAACACATGATGTAGTCAGCCGGATCCGGCCATATCCAGATCAGATGGAGGACCTGCGCCTAGACACGAACACAACACATCCCAGACAGCAAAATGTATTTGGGCCAGATTTGGCCCAGGTCTTCATTAGCATGTGGCGCAGATCCGCTAAACGGACCTGGGCCGGGCTCATTCTTTCCAACGGCCAATACCGGAACAGGTTGGAATTACGGATCAGAGACAGATCTGGGCCAGCACTGGCCCAGTACAGTTATTAATGCCATGAGGTGTGGTGCGGATCTGGCCCAGATCCGCGAGTCATATTTCACATCTGGGGCTCATCTGGCCCTGGTCTGTGATTCACTTAGGCTATCAGACAATTAAGGCTCAAAAACCACACAATTTGTAATTTTCAAATAGTTTTTTATTTAAAAAGGCAAAAGAGAACACAGCATGAACAACCATCTGTAGACGTGAATCCAGATGCACAAAAACAAACAAACAATACATAGGCTACCAATACAATCAAGTGAGAAAAAAATAATATGGTTAAAGATCAATGTTAACCAAGTAAAACCTAATGTGAACACTGCACATATTTACTGCTCATTAGTTGGGTGCCACCCCGGCAGTCACAAGCCAGATTAAACCATCTGATTGATTTAACAGCATCTCTGTCTCCGTGTCGGTGGCTTTGTCAGACATGCGATTCTTCCTCACTGCTCCTGTAAAACGTACAAAAAGCACACAAAGCAAAGAAACAAAGAGTAAATATTAGATTTAATATTCAAAGATTACATTACTTTATTACATGACATAAAATGCTTCCTCACATAAATAATAATAAATGTGATTATGTGACTAAAATGAATGAGAGAGTGGTGATATAGCCTAGGTAAAGACTGAGTGAGAGGCATACTTACGAGCCATTATGGCCTTGGTTGCCATCTCACTGAATTTTTTTTTTTTTTTTAATTGTCCTTTATTGATTTGGCTATAGGCTAACTTACTGTCGGCAAAAATCCAGCAATCAGGCGCTGTTTGACAGTGTGTCGTGATCAGTGACAGTGATCACCGTTTCAAACTTAAAGCCTCCTATTCACATTAGTTGTGGATGTTTAAAACTAAAAGAACATACTACCGGCTAACCGTAGCCTAGCTAGCTTGTCTGACACGTTTTAGGTTGTCAGAATGTCAGTGTAAACTTTTGTCAACTTTTTGTTTAATATAAATATTTAACAGACTATAACATCAACACGAGTTTACTTTTATAATGCACTTACTACATTTTACTTGTATAATAGACTTACCAATAATCACAAAGCCGGTGCAGCCTGCAGTCTTCCACTCGTATGCCTGTCAGATAGAGTTGCGGGTTTATGAAGGAAAAAAAGCGTTCCGTTAGTTGAGGCGCGTCCGGTCTGCGCAGCTCGCGCGAATCCGGCCCACACCCGCCGGACGGACTCAATTCAGATGTGGCGCGTCTGGTCTGCGCAGCTGCCCCGCATTGGCGCCGCACCCGCCCGACGGACTGTCACAGTCGAAGCTACAGACAAGTCTGGCGCAGAGTTGGTGCAGATCTGCATAGTGAGTGCGACTGCTACGCGAATCTGCTGATTCGAAAACGGATCTGGCACAGATGTAAATGCTGTCTGGGATGATGTAGTCAGCCGTATCCGGGCCGTATCCAGATCAGATGGAGGACCTGCGCCTAGACACGAACACAACACATGATGTAGTCAGCCGTATCCGGGCCGTATCCAGATCAGATGGAGGACCTGCGCCTAGACACGACCACAACACAAGATTGTAGTCAGCCGGATCCGGGCCGTATCCAGATCAGATGGAGGACCTGCGCCTAGACACGACCACAACACATGATGTAGTCAGCCGGATCCGGGCCGTATCCAGATCAGATGGAGGACCTGCGCCTAGACACGACCACAACACATGATGTAGTCAGCCGGATCCGGGCCATATCCAGATCAGATGGAGGACCTGCGCCTGGACACGACCACAACACATGATGTAGTCAGCCGGATCGGGCCGTATCCAGATCAGATGGAGGACCTGCGCCTAGACACGAACACAACACATGATGTAGTCAGCCGTATCCGGGCCGTATCCAGATCAGATGGAGGACCTGCGCCTAGACACGACCACAAACACATGATGTAGTCAGCCGGATCCGGGCCGTATCCAGATCAGATGGAGGACCTGCGCCTAGACACGACCACAACACATGATGTAGTCAGCCGGATCCGGGCCGTATCCAGATCAGATGGAGGACCTTGCGCCTAGACACGACCACAACACATGATGTAGTCAGCCGGATCCGGGCCGTATCCAGATCAGATGGAGGACCTGCGCCTAGACACGACCACAACTCATGATGTAGTCAGCCGGATCTGGGCCGTATCCAGATCAGATGGAGGACCTGCGTCTAGACACGACCACAACACATGATGTAGTCAGCCGGATCCGGGCCGTATCAGATCAGATGGAGGACCTGCGCCTAGACACGACCACAACACATGATGTAGTCAGCCGGATCCGGGCCGTATCCAGATCAGATGGTGGACCTGCGCCTAGACACGACCACAACACATGATGTAGTCAGCCGGATCCGGGCCGTATCCAGATCAGATGGAGGACCTGCGCCTAGACACGACCACAACACATGATGTAGTCAGCCGGATCCGGCCGTATCCAGATCAGATGGAGGACCTGCACCTAGACACGACCACAACACATGATGTAGTCAGCCGGATCCGGGCCGTATCCAGATCAGATGGAGGACCTGCGCCTAGACACGACCACAACACATGATGTAGTCAGCCGGATCCGGCCGTATCCAGATCAGATGGAGGACCTGCGCCTAGACACGACCACAACACATGATGTAGTCAGCCGGATCCGGGCCGTATCCAGATCAGATGGAGGACCTGCACCTAGACACGACCACAACACATGATGTAGTCAGCCGGATCCGGGCCGTATCCAGATCAGATGGAGGACCTGCGCCTAGACACGACCACAACACATGATGTAGTCAGCCGGATCCGGCCGTATCCAGATCAGATGGAGGACCTGCGCCTAGACACGACCACAACACATGATGTAGTCAGCCGGATCCGGCCGTATCCAGATCAGATGGAGGACCTGCGCCTAGACACGACCACAACACATGATGTAGTCAGCCGGATCCGGCCGTATCCAGATCAGATGGAGGACCTGCGCCTAGACACGACCACAACACATGATGTAGTCAGCCGGATCCGGCCGTATCCAGATCAGATGGAGGACCTGCGCCTAGACACGACCACAACACATGATGTAGTCAGCCGGATCCGGCCGTATCCAGATCAGATGGAGGACCTGCGCCTAGACACGACCACAACTCATGATGTAGTCAGCCGGATCCGGCCGTATCCAGATCAGATGGAGGACCTGCGCCTAGACACGACCACAACACATGATGTAGTCAGCCGGATCCGGCCGTATCCAGATCAGATGGAGGACCTGCGTCTAGACACGACCACAACTCATGATGTAGTCAGCCGGATCCGGGCCGTATCCAGATCAGATGGAGGACCTGCGTCTAGACACGACCACAACACATGATGTAGTCAGCCGGATCAGGGCCGTATCCAGATCAGATGGAGGACCTGCGCCTAGACACGACCACAACACATGATGTAGTCAGCCGGACCAGAAGTTGTTTAAATGCTGGGAATTTTAGTTTATCCTTTATTCTAACTTATTTTGCCTCACCTTACTAACGGTAAAAATAAGTTTCTATTATATACAGATGGTACTCAACCAGAATGAGACTTTTACCGCCGCCGTTCCCGCGGCGGTAAAATTGCGGGGGTGTATTTGCTGCCTTTGACCGCTAAGAGGCGCTACAATCGCAGACTTTGAAAAGTGTCAGTTTATTCTCTCAATTGCGTAATCTACCGCCGCGCCGCGGCTCATTGAGAGTGATTGAAATGTGGTAAAACAGATCAATTCAAGTTAAACATGTAGTTAAATGAATTCATATAATCACAAGACTGAAATTAAATGTAGGCCTAATACATTTAATAAATAATGAAAACATTTCAACACAAAACATTGCAATAGAAAAATATTAGGCTACATCAATCAGGCTTTGCAAGAGCAACGTCTTATCAGCGGACCGACGGTAGCGCAGTGGACAACGCAATAGCACGAGCTTCACAGAGCTTCAAGCGATGCGAGATCGAATCTCTCTAGCTTTTGCTGACAGCGTTAAACGTTTTACCATTCTTGATGCTTAGATAGGTAACTGTTTATTGAAGTCAAGCGTTTTGTTTTAATTATCAATGGCACATTACAACATACATTTGCTACTTTCCAGTAGAGCCGCTGCACAGACGACAAAACTGATGAAGGATGATTGTCAGCCGATCGCGTCAGAATTATTGTTTTGTGAATCATCCACGAAATTGAGATGACTGACATTGATACCCGCGATAGCAAAGGAAGACATTTTTAAAAACAGATCGTGGACATTTCAAGGTTTAAATAAAGTGTCAGGGGGCAGTTTATAAAACAGGGTTTGCATCGAGTTAGAGTTTATTAAGTAAGAAACAGAATCTTATTCTTGCGACATTTTAAATCTGTATTGCCAAAGACATTGCAGCTAAATAAACAATTAAAACAGTAGGCTAGTCTACAAAACGAAAATAGTTCAAAGCAACGTAATTTAAGATTTTCTTTGCTTCTCTCTCGCGCTGGATCTCTTTTATTTTAGTTTATTTAGTCTCCCTGCACTGCGCGCGCCGGGTCTCTCTCGAAATTAAACAAGATTTCAGGGTAAAACCCATAGACTGTAAAAAGGTAAAACCCCGTTATACAGCTGATAATACTGACGCTGTGTGTCATCCATACAAATCACGAAAAAAAAACTGTAACAAATGATTGAGTCTTGCTTCAAACAGAATGCCTGGTTGAATTCACCGTACAATAAAACGAGGTGGATCGCGAATAGCTCTGTATCTGCTGCTCACTCGCATTTGTTTAGTTGGCAAGAACGCGTTTCGTCGATAGTTCATGTTTAGATAATGCCAGATTGTTGACACACACACTGCTCAAACATGTTAAAATTATACAAAACCAGTTGAAACAAATGGATTGAACACTTCAACTGAAAGTGTGTGTGAAACCTCTTTAAATACAATACATAAAACTACAATATTTATAATTTAAGGGCCTACATTTGGACACATCGAGAGATTTATCTTTAAAAGTATTTTGCCTTTGCCTGGTCATCAGGCTCACTCTGCATATGAAAGACAGAACATTAACACCTCCTGAACCCCCAACCCCCCACAGGCGATCTGAGACAAAGAGAAGTCGCAATTCACTAGACATAGCATTAGGCTATAAAGTGTTGATAATGAAATCATTTAATTATTTAGGCTACATGTAGGCTAATAGGCTAATATTTCTGTCATAAAAGTTTATTAATAAACATTTAATTATTTCAATAATTGAAGAAATAAAACCTCGGTTTGGGCCAGCTTTTTCCAAGCAAACCTAAATACAAACGCATGTTCATTTGTTGTCATGAATACAATGTTCAACTCAATGTTAAATTCCACGGGGATCTTTTGATCCTTACAACCAGGGTGCGCAATTTGTGAATTAGCTATTATTATTTTTTTATAATCTCGAACCACAGTGTTTTGTGCTGCTGCTAAACTAAATAACATTTATATAATAATTATGAACTTAAATGAAACTATATCGCAACATTTCGACAAATAAATGATCTGATCTATTTTTACAATTTAATTCAGGGTGATTTAGCCTCGACTACATTTAATTATAGCGAGATTTTCACCCTTGTCCGTTCATCATTGGGAAGCTCTCACAGCTTTTGAGTAGATCTGCACTTCTCGGTTTCATACGGATTACCTAATCAGATAACATTTATTAAATATGTAGACATTTAAAGGCTTTAGACATAGCCGATTTCTTATCGTGACTGAGCGGAGGAAAGTGGCTTTC
This sequence comes from Phoxinus dragarum, assembly GCA_033366665.1. Classification (NCBI taxonomy): domain Eukaryota; kingdom Metazoa; phylum Chordata; class Actinopteri; order Cypriniformes; family Leuciscidae; genus Phoxinus; species Phoxinus dragarum. Next base: position 43,761 of record JARPMJ010001976.1, read on the forward strand.
GGTTCATTTTTGTGACGCGCAGTTCCCGGAGACAGAGACGACAGATAAACTTTTGAATAAAAGTTTGAATATGAATACAAGTTTACAGTTTTGAACGATGTAGGCTACTCTACTCTGATCTGTATGACTAAAAAACTACGGAGTAGCCTAAAGGGCCTAAGTTATTTTAGATGTCTGTTATGAGAAAAATAAATCCAAATGAACGCGCAGCCGCGTCTGTCAAACACTAATTCAACATGCCAGAATAAAACCCGACTTTAGAACAATGGATAGCGCCATTTGGCATGGTGTGCCAAAATACTTAATTATAAACTTCAATATTTCATTCAAAATAATCTCAAAAAGCTTTGTGACATTTTGAAAGCCGTGCATGCATTAAGGCACTGGAACCATGAACTGAAACTGGTTCTGATTTTATTGTTTGTCGTTTAAACGTGCCTGTTGCATATCTTTATTTTATATATTTTAAATGGTCTATTGGTGAAGTAATTTATAGCATTGGTTACTGTGGAGGGAGGGGGGATTAAAAATAATTCAGCAGAAGCTGAAATCCCCGTCCCCCCTGGCAAATCGCACCTTGCTTAAAAACCATGTTTTACAAACTCTATATAGGAACCAAAAAAAAGAGGCTATCCTGTTTAAAAAATGTTTTGTTTGTTTGATTGTCTGCATTAATAATAGGCTATGACATGCATTAATTGGCTAATATAAAATGTACAATAATCTTTGAATGTACGGGATTCGAACCCGTGTCATCTAAATGATCGATACGTCAGTTCTACCACTCGGCCATGAATGTACTCATTTAGAAATGCCCGGTTTTATCCAGTGTGTCTTCTCCAGAGAAGCGCTCATCATTCGTCTCATTCCTCAATAGAGTAGTAAACAAATAAATAATCAGCTTCTTTGCACCTAATTTATTCTTGTTCGTTATTTTTGTTATTATTATTATTTTATCACGCTGCTCCCAACGAGCAATAGGCTTATGTCGCCCACCGACGTCTAGGCTACGAAATAAAGGCTATATTGTTCTCGTCTCTATTTTTAAATTATGATTCTATTTTTCTGTCCTAAACAATGTTCTATAGTAGCCTATTTCATCTGTTAATTGACATTAACCCCGCTTACATTTCAAAATACGGCAATAGCTGCTGTTTTGCACAATGTCCCTCTGCGCCACCTGGCGGTCATTTCGCGAATGACTTTGAAATGCGACTGGATTATTTTTACCGCGGTAGTTTCGCCGCGGTGCCTGTCGCGGCAGGTAATAGGCATTCTGGTTGAGTACCATCTGTACGATACTTAAATATCTAGTGGAATTTAAAGGTTTCAAGTTCAATATACTTTAATCATTTTTTTATTTTTATTTGTGGACATTTTAGTTTGTATTAGTTTTTATTTTCATCTTTCTATAGTATTTTATTGAGTCATGGAAATGTATTTTAATGTACTTTGTGTTTCACAGTTAAATTTTCATTTTAGTTAACAATTTTTTTATTTACCTTTTTTAGCTTTTGTTCCTTTCAAATATCACATTTTGTTAATGCCTAACCTGTTGACCACAGCGGTGGAATGTCTTATCTTGAGACTTTTTCCAGATGATATTCATATGCGCAGTTAATTAAGATGATTTGATCAGGCCTAGACTGGCTCACAGTGATTCATGCCATCATCAAATAATAAAGGACTAAAGTATTACATCTTGGGTTGCCAAAAAAAGAATATGATGAGATGATAACTAATCTTCAGACATGATATTCCTTTTGTTTATGGATACATAGACACGTCAGACATCTTTTAAAATGCGACATGTAATTATGTTTTATCCAGATGAAGTGGCCATAGGCGTCCTCGAAGTCTTCCAGGGTTTATTTCCAGTCTCTGGCCGCAGCATTGTTAGTGTGTTTGTGTTATCATATCTTTTGTGGCTATCCACAACCATTTTTCATTGTGATCTTCCATAAAAACATAAATAATTGACTCGGCATGGCACGCTTTAAAAGCACGCTGGCCCATTAAAAGGAAGATCTGGCATCAAATCTGTCAATTTCCACATTTTATCTGCTCTCTCTTGTAGGCCTGGATGAGTCTGGGCAAGACCTGGCCACCCACGGCGAGCTCTGCCGGCCCGGGACGCTTGTCTGCCGGCATATCTCCAGCGACCTCAAAGTAAATACACTCCCTTTCTAGGGAAGCATGGAAACTTATTATGACTGGACCATTCACTAATATAGAATACACTCGCACAGCAATAGTTACGGAGCGATTATGAATAGCGGAATGATTGTGGAAAAGGACAAACGTGGCCAACGGTCACATCTCGTGTCCAGCACAGAGTGGACGGTGACTGGTTGATGTCGTATCATTAATGACGTCTCTGAAACACGCCAGATGCCATATTTTGTTATGCGAACATGTCCTTATCCTGGTGCGTTTATCCGCTTTGCTCCTATCAGAATGGATGTGGTTTGTGGCGAGTCATGTATGTCATGATTTCCCTGAAGATCTGTCGAATGTCGCTGTTTTTCATTTTTTTAATCCTCAGACAGAAATGTAAACTTTTCCCGTTGACCTTGTTTTGACTTTTTTGAGGTTTCGGCATTAAAACGCAACTTGAACATCATATCCCACAAAGCCAGTTTTGATCAAAATAGATATTTGCACGTTCTTGATATGTTTTCTTCACGCTATTAAATCCATACAGACAGTTGGAGAATGTTCCCATGACGGGCCGCGTCTGCGCAAGCCTTTATTTTAGACCCGAAACTCATGGGAAAGCTATTTCTGGAGTCGCTCAGAAAACACTGCCAGTTGTTTATTAGCAGGTGCAGAGGCACAATGAACCGAGAATAGCCATTTAAAGTAAACACAGATCAGAATAGACATGGGGCATGGAATAAATACATTAATATGAGCTTGATCAAGCTATTTTGATGATTATTAATGACCGCAGCTGAAAACGGTTGGCGGGGTGTTTCCACAGTTAGACAGAGAAATCCCCTTTAAAACGCATCCGTTAGAAATGGACTCTTTGTATTCCATATGGTCTTGAAATTTTCAAGTTTAAATTGAATGACTCTTAAATGTCAAATTCACTTCAAAAAATTATGTTCTTTTCCAGCACAAACATTCTTAAATCCAGAGACATTTACTGGAGAAGCAGAATGACTTGAAAATATGTCAAAATGAAGTGAGTTTGTGCTGAAAACAGGAACAAATATCTTCTCAATTCAAAGGAAAAACAAGTTTATTTTTCTGACACAATTGGCAGATTTGTTCTTGTTTTATGCACAAACTCACTTCATTTTGACATTTGTTTGTTCAGTTTTCAAGGCATGATATTTTACAACCTCATTTTCATATCATCACCTTGACATTTCTAACTTTAATCCCCCAAGAAATGTATCAAACTGAATTCATTCACAAATTAAAGTTGCATTACAAATGTATTTTTAAATAATTAATAGATCCATACACTGTCCCAGAAAATGACTATATCTATAAATTACTGAAGCTAATTATTTAATCATTCTATTTTCTTGCAAATGCAATTAAACAATCGTGTAATGTGGACTTTCTAACTTGCTATTGCGAATTTATTTCAAGAGAAAATAAAGTAAACTGCTAGAAAAAAAGTCTGAATTGCGAGGTAAAAAGTAGCATGTTCTCCTCATGGCGTAAACAAGCGTCTACAGTCGATACTATACGACTGAGAAACGCTCATGTTGATCGCCAGACTGGGCGTTGTTGGGAAGTGTTGATCTGAACACGTAAACATCTCGCTATAAGTAGAAGTTGTGTTTTGCGTTCTCTAGTAGCTGCACATAAATATTTCTGTGTGTAATTACATTCCTGAGCTCTTCAGCATTTTTTGGGAAAGTCTTCAAAACGAGCTACTTGTTGCGTTCGCCGCTCAGGTCTGTTTTGTGTACGAGCGATGTATACACAGCTGTCAGCTTAAGAAACACCGCGAGCCGTTTCATCACAGCCAGCCTTTCCCGAGCATCCACTACAACTGAGGAATGGAGGAGCAGAAAACAGAGATGGATGGAGCATCTCGATCCTCTGGGAGTCTCGCGACCCATGTGACTCGCTCTTGTGATTCCCACACACTCGCATGAGCTCCATCTTCATCTGCGGAGCGCTTCTGCCTTCAGATTCATTCTAGTCTTAGCCTATGATTCATAGTTCATACTTGCTTATGATGTTACGAGCCATCAGTGGCAGGATTACAAGAGTTTAGAAGGTTACCAAAACATTACAGCACTTCTCTTTCCAATAAACTGATTCCTGAAGGTTCTTCGCAGCCAAGCTTCATTGGTGTTTTCTCTGTGAACCTTAAACTACAAACATCATAAATCATCACAGTGTCACACACTGCTAAAATGATGTTCTTCCTCAGTATTTTTGTCTTGTTTTCCAGCACAAACATCTAAACATTCTTAAATCCAGATACATTTACTGGAGAAGCAGCTGATATTTTAAGATATTTCAAAATTAAGGGACTTTTTGCTTTCAAATATCTGGTAATGAGTCCAAAAAATAAACTTCAATCAAAGGAAAAACAAGGGTATTTTTCTGACTCCATTTGCAGACATTTGTTTAAAGCAAAAAGTCACTTAATTTTTAAATATCTTAAAATATCATTCAGTCTATTTGCTTCTTCTTGATAAATGTATCTTGATTTAAGGATGTTTAGATGTTTGTGCTGGAAAACAAGACAAAAAATAATTTTTGCAGTTTATTTCCATCCGATTTGAGTTTTAGTAGCATGTAAAGTCATGTAATGGATGTACAATACATTACAATTAAATTGTACATGTCCTGGGAATGTGCATGTGTGAAATTAGACCTTTTCCCCTGGAGGCCTTAAATGTCTCAAGCTCAAGACCCTGATGTGCTGAAGCTCAGGTCTGGAAAACGGATGAATGGTTGTGTTTCTCTGCGGGACGGTCTCAACGCTGGCATCCCAGATCTTCTCTCGACTCCCACAGGACCAGCAGAGAACATCGGCCCGTTCCCAGATACACACACACACACACACACAAGGCTCCGGTGGTTTGAACATCTGAAGGGGTTTCCCCAGTCCTGGGTCCGTCCCAAGGCTTGTTTATCTGGCCGTGTTCCATCATCGCTGCTAAAATAAGAGCAGTCGCGCAGAAGGCCACAACGAGGCGAGCTCATGTTGAATTGTGACTGATTTAAATCCAATCCATCAGCCGAGATTTGCGGCCCGTAATCTCAGTGTTCACTCCCCGCTGAGGCTGACGGATGGGAATTCACATCGACAGCATCAGATAAGAGCTCAAGGGACATGATGGAGTAATTCCCCCAAAATACATGTACCTTCAAGCCTTAGGAACCTCCATGGAACTCAGAGGAGAAATGTACATCGCTGTCCCGGTCATGGAGAGTCTGAGTTTCCCAGAAGCTTTGTTCTCCAACTATGGACGCAAATTCAGTGATTCCAGAAACCAACATTCACAAACTCCAGCTCTCGGCCGTGGTTACAGTGACGTGGACTTTCATAGATCATGCTTTTGATGCCGTTCATTTACACGACAGTGTTTGGAGCTCGAGAACGGAAATTATGAAACCAGTTCCAAGTTATGAAAAAAAAAAACGTGTTCATCTCGATGTAAACTTCAAAAACGCGAATCTGTGAAGACGCTGACGGCGCACAATGACGGCGTATGACGCGTTCAGGCTATAAGTATTCACGTTTGAATGTACAGGTAAAACTCGAAAATGTTTAATATCGTCCAAAAGTTATAATTTTGATGATTATGAATGAATGAATGAGGCATTTATAGACTACTGTACACCCAAAGCGCTTTACAATCGTGTCGGGGTAATCTCTCCTCAACACCACCAGCACCACTGGGATGATCACAGCTTATGAAAACCACAAATTCAAAATCTCAGAAAATGTGAATATTATATGAAATGGATTTTAAATACAGAAATGTAGGCCCTCTGAAAAATGCACATGTACTCAGTGGTTTGGGCCACTTTAGCATGAATTACTGCCTCAATGCGGCAAAATAAATGAACTTTTGCACAAAATAAATAAACTTTTGCACGATATTCTAATGTTTCTAGTGTCGCCTGTATACGTGCACAGGCGCGTACTCTTTCTTCACAGATGTACAAACTTTTTGACAATGTTTAATCTGTCCGTCAGTTGTGCCTCACATTTGCGACGGCTCAGGGAGATACTCGTGAGTAATTCGCTCGTTCATTTCTCCAACTTCTCATCACAACATGGCCGCTCAGTAATCGGCTTGTGCAGGGATCAGACAGTTCTCTGGTTTCGGGAGACATGGACTACAGCGCACGAGTCTCTATGGGACTTTGCATCATTTCTGAGGCTTGAAAACTCTGGAAATTAGTGACCGGTGAATCATTAAAAATTCCTCTTTTTATGTTCACTCGAAGAAAGAAACATGAAGTTGAGTAAATGATCAAAGAATTTAAATTTTTAAGGGACATATGGCTTACATTTCATCAGTCTCAATAATTGTGTAGGGATAAATTAATCTGTGAAGCAAAGTGAAAGATTAGTTGAATTATTTGTAAAATCTGAGTGAATCGCTTCTGGAACAAGAACATGTGGGCGGGGCTTGATTGTGTCTGTGGGGGAGTTAATTGGATGGTGGTGGTTTGCTATTGGCTGATCTCATGTGAGTGACAGGTTGCCCCGCCCTCATCATCAGAGAAGAGAAGCTGTTATTCTGATTTAAGATTACCAGGAACACCAGTTTAACTCAATCAAAGATAAAACATTTAGAATGAACACCACAATATTCTATTAAAAAACTGGAATTGTCCATTTTGATTTCATGGTGACTTCAGTCTCTTCCACTGAACACATTCTTCTCAGTTGTTTGGTTGCGTCTGGAGACCTGAGATCATGTCGTCAGTGACACAAATCTCCACCAGCGGGTCATCGAGCCATAACAACAGAACACACACTCGATCTCTTCCGCGGGTCCAGAACACACACTCCACCAGAGGACCGCGAGTGTGTGTTCTCAGGGAAACTCCTCTGCATTTCTCGCTGGTCGTCCATTGACCCTCGGTGAGGCCGAGACTGTTTTCACTCTGTGTGAGTGAAGCTGAAGATCGTGTCAGGGAAACATCCAGTGTTCATCCGCTGCGCTGCGAGGAACTGCCGCTTTATTTTATGTAGATTGAACCGCAAAACAAAAACAACAAAAAAAAACAGTTTTTCTCAACCCAGTCTGAAGCACTGAAGTATTTACAGGCATCATTATCAGACCCAATTCTGGGTTTGCTTTTGTTTGTTTTTTGTAGTCTGAAACATGATACAATATTTAATTAAAAAACAAAATAGGAAATACATTTCCACAAGCTGAATCCAATCCACCTCTGGATATGGTTTGAAATCTGTTTAAAATCAATGCTTTTGTCAATGCATCTCAGTTTGAGCAATCAGAATTTTCTGAGATTTTTGTCATTTATTGTGCAAGAAAATCAGATCATTTGGTTTAAAATGTAATTAAAATCTGATTGTTTTTGTGGAACGTCAGATTTTGAGAAGTGTGCGTCCGGGACGCAGTATATGGTGTCGTCTGAAGCTGTTTCTGACGCATAGAGGCTTCATTTCTCAATCTTTGACTGAAATTTCACTGCCAAAAAAGCGAATTTGTCTATTGTCAATAGAACAGCGACATTCATCTCTGCAGACAGTCCGTTCTAAAAACTGTGCAGTTATCAGTCACAAATGCAGAAAGTTAAAACACAGATGCAGGGTATTATTATTTAGGCCTAAGCCTTAAATTAAATATGCATATTTGTCCTTCTATTTTTGCGATGATGGTATGAAGCAATAGTCTTGAGCTACAGTGAGTGTTGACACTTGAAGGGATAGTTCACACAAAAATGTAAATTCTGTCATCATTTACTGGCCCTCATGTCATTCCAAACACATGCGACTTTCCTTCGTCACGCAAATGAAGATATTTTTAGTGATTTCTGTCGGCGTGAGAATAGTCTTGCAGGAATGCTTGAGCTTTACTATATTTGAGTTACCGTACGTTTGCTGATCAATGTTTATATGTGAATAAAATCCTAAATTAATCGTATAAAATGATTGAGTCTCTTCAGAAGACTTGGATTAAACCACGTAATTCTACCATCTCTTTATGAACGTTTTAAACTGTCGGTTTTGGGTGAATAGACAATAGTCAATGGAGGGACAAATATATTTGGTTTTATTCATTGACCGTCTAGATGAGACGCTTATTCCTCGGCTGGATCGAGACTTTGAAGCTGAAACTCACATCTGGACCTTCGACCCACTGGACCATTGAAGACACTATATGGAGAACATCCTGGAGTGTGTTCCTAAAAAACCTTCTTTTCCACTGAAGAGAGAAAGACATGAACATCTTGACGTGGGGGAGAGTAAATTTTTATTCATTGACCGTCCTCAGCTTATAGTAACGGTCAAGCGTTCTCTGATTTATCTCTAGAATGATCGGCTATTGGCTTTCCTTCAGTATATGTGAGTCGCTCCTGGCGTGCTGGTCCTGGGCTGTTGTGCTTCAGCGATGGTGTTTGCACATCCATGGCTCTCGGACCGGGACCGAGGCGAGGGAAAATCCCCAGGGCATGCTGAGGATTAACACGGGACGAGCGTGTGCTGCGTAATTGAATTTCATGCTTGGGCTTCTCCTCTGAAGTGGAGTACCAAAGCGGTCATTTGAAAAGAAAGCTATTAGTGAAGGCTGTGGCTCTCAGAGGAAGTCAGGGATTACGAGGCACTGAAGTCATCAGAATACTGCCGTCGTGCTTCATAACCTCTGCAGGATCTGTGCAAGGCTTCCCAATGTCAGGTCTTTTGCACTCGATACACGACAGATTCGTCACAGTAATACGCTTCACAGTAATAAACAGGGAAATAACAGAATCAATGATGCAAACTCATCAAACACGAGTAGGGCTGGGAATCAAAATTCAATTCCAGTTCTGGAATTAAATACTTGAGGTCCAGAATCGGATACTTGTCCTCTTATCGATTCCTTTGTGAGCATTTTAATGACTTTACACCGTTCAAGACGACTCTGTGTATGTGTATCAGTATAGTGGATCCGTGCAGCTCTTAAAGTGACAGCGCTAATATTCCTGCCTTCTCTAAAACTTCCGTATTTGTGACCGGAAATACGCAATCGTCGTGGTAATCTTCTTGCGGTTAGGGCAACAAGTAAATAAATGCAACGAGCAAGAGTTATTGTTGCGTACTGATACTGACACGCAAACACACACACATAAACACAGACATTGCCAGAGAAAAATGTTAACTGTTGATGATAGCATTCGGCTAAAAATATTGTCGCCGTTCACTTGGACAACAATAGACAGAACATATTGATACCATAATGCTTCATTAAAAGCAGACTATAATAATGCTTTAGCAAGGTAGTCTATATCCTCTACTATGTACATTACATTATAATTATTACATTATTACATTATAAGTGGACACGCTAATGATTTGTCATTCTAGTTAACAGTTCAGTAACAGTTAGTTACTCTCTACCTTGATACTTATGAACAAATTCCTCGTGGAAAAATGTGTACCCTTTATCAGCTGTGACGGTAGCAGTTTTCTTACCACCGCGGCGGAAATGGACCAAATACCAGCGGTGGTAATGGACCAACTACCAGCGGCGGTAATGGACCAACTACCAGCGGCGGTAATGGACCAACTACCAGCGGCGGTAATGGACCAACTACCAGCGGCGGTAATGGACCAACTACCAGCGGCGGTAATGGACCAACTACCAGCGGCGTGAATGGACCAACTACCAGCGGCGGTAATGGACCAACTACCAGCGGCAGTAATGGACCAACTACCAACGGCGGTGATGGACCAACTACCAGCGGCGGTAATGGACCAACTACCAGCGGCGGTAATGGACCAATTACCAGCGCCGGTAATGGACCAACTACCAGCGGCGGTAATGGACCAACTACCAGCGGCGGTAATGGACCAACTACCAGCGGCGGTAATGGACCAACTACCAGCGGCAGTAATGGACCAACTACCAACGGCGGTGATGGACCAACTACCAGCGGCGGTAATGGACCAACTACCAGCGGCGGTAATGGACCAATTACCAGCGCCGGTAATGGACCAACTACCAGCGGCGGTAATGGACCAACTACCAGCGGCAGTAATGGACCAACTACCAACGGCGGTGATGGACCAACTACCAGCGGCGGGAATGGACCAACTACCAGCGGCGGTAATGGACCAACTACCAGCGGCAGTAATGGACCAACTACCAGCGGCGGTAATGGACCAATTACCAGCGCCGGTAATGGACCAACTACCAGCTGCGGTAATGGACCAACTACCAGCGGCGGTAATGGACCAACTACCAGCGGCGGTAATGGACCAACTACCAGCGGCAGTAATGGACCAACTACCAACGGCGGTGATGGACCAACTACCAGCGGCGGGAATGGACCAACTACCAGCGGCGGTAATGGACCAACTACCAGCGGCAGTAATGGACCAACTACCAGCGGCGGTAATGGACCAACTACCAGCGGCAGGAATGGACCAACTACCAGCGGCGGGAATGGACCAACTACCAGCGGCAGTAATGGACCAACTACCAGCGGCGGTAATGGACCAACTACCAGCGGCGGGAATGGACCAACTACCAGCGGCGGTAATGGACCAACTACCAGCGGCAGTAATGGACCAACTACCAGCGGCGGTAATGGACCAACTACCAGCGGCAGGAATGGACCAACTACCAGCGGCGGGAATGGACCAACTACCAGCGGCAGTAATGGACCAACTACCAGCGGCGGTAATGGACCAACTACCAGCGGCGGTAATGGACCAACTACCAGCGGCAGTAATGGACCAACTACCAACGGCGGTGATGGACCAACTACCAGCGGCGGGAATGGACCAACTACCAGCGGCGGTAATGGACCAACTACCAGCGGCAGTAATGGACCAACTACCAGCGGCGGTAATGGACCAACTACCAGCGGCAGGAATGGACCAACTACCAGCGGCAGTAATGGACCAACTACCAGCGGCGGTAATGGACCAACTACCAGCGGCGGGAATGGACCAACTACCAGCGGCGGTAATGGACCAACTACCAGCGGCGGTAATGGACCAACTACCAGCGGCGGTAATGGACCAATTACCAGCGCCGGTAATGGACCAACTACCAGCTGCGGTAATGGACCAACTACCAGCGGCGGTAATGGACCAACTACCAGCGGCGGTAATGGACCAACTACCAGCGGCAGTAATGGACCAACTACCAACGGCGGTGATGGACCAACTACCAGCGGCGGGAATGGACCAACTACCAGCGGCGGTAATGGACCAACTACCAGCGGCAGTAATGGACCAACTACCAGCGGCGGTAATGGACCAACTACCAGCGGCGGTAATGGACCAACTACCAGCGGCGGTAATGGACCAATTACCAGCGCCGGTAATGGACCAACTACCAGCGGCGGTAATGGACCAACTACCAGCGGCTGTAATGGACCAACTACCAGCGGCGGTAATGGACCAATTACCAGCGCCGGTAATGGACCAACTACCAGCGGCGGTAATGGACCAACTACCAGCGGCGGTAATGGACCAACTACCAGCGGCGGTAATGGACCAACTACCAGCGGCGGTAATGGACCAACTACCAGCGGCGGTAATGGACCAATTACCAGCGCCGGTAATGGACCAACTACCAGCGGCAGTAATGGACCAACTACCAATGGCGGTGATGGACCAACTACCAGCAGCGGGAATGGACCAACTACCAGCGGCGTTAAAGGACCAACTACCAGCGGCGGTAATGGACCAACTACCAGCGGCGGTAATGGACCAACTACCAGCGGCGGGAATGGACCAACTACCAGCGGCGGTAATGGACCAACTACCAGCGGCGGTAATGGACCAACTACCAGCGGCGGGAATGGACCAACTACCAGCGGCGGTAATGGACCAACTACCAGCGGCGGTGATGGACCAACTACCAGCGGCGGTAATGGACCAACTACCAGCGGCGGTGATGGACCAACTACCAACGGCGGTAATGGACCAACTACCAGCGGCGTTAAAGGACCAACTACCAGCGGCAGTGATGGACCAACTACCAGCGGCGTTAAAGGACCAACTACCAGCGGCGGTGATGGACCAACTACCAACGGCGGTAATGGACCAACTACCAGCGGCGGTAATGGACCAACTACCAGCGGCGGTAATGGACCAACTACCAGCTGCGGTAATGGACCAACTACCAGTGGCGGTAATGGACCAACTACCAGCGGCAGTAATGGACCAACTACCAGCGGCTGTAATGGACCAACTGCCAGCGGCAGTAATGGACCAACTGCCAGCGCCGGGAATGGACCAACTACCAGCGGCGGTAATGGACCAACTACCAGCGGCGTTAATGGACCAACTACCAGCGGCGTTAATGGACCAACTACCAGCGGCGGTAATGGACCAACTACCAGCGGCAGTAATGGACCAACTACCAGCGGCGGGAATGGACCAACTACCAGCGGCGGTAATGGACCAACTACCAGCGGCGGTAATGGACCAACTACCAGCGGCTGTAATGGACCAACTACCAGCGGCGGTAATGGACCAACTACCAGCGGCGGGAATGGACCAACTACCAGCGGCGGTAATGGACCAACTACCAGCGGCGGGAATGGACCAACTACCAGCGGCGGTAATGGACAAACTACCAGCGGCGGTAATGGACCAACTACCAGCGGCAGTAATGGACCAACTACCAGCGGCAGTAATGGACCAACTACCAGCGGCGGGAATGGACCAACTACCAGCGGCTGTAATGGACCAACTACCAGCGGCGGTAATGGACCAACTACCAGCGGCGGGAATGGACCAACTACCAGCGGCTGTAATGGACCAACTACCAGCGGCGGTAATGGACCAACTACCAGCGGCGGTAATGGACCAACTACCAGCGGCTGTAATGGACCAACTACCAGCGGCGGGAATGGACCAACTACCAGCGGCGGTAATGGACCAACTACCAGCGGCGGGAATGGACCAACTACCAGCGGCAGTAATGGACCAACTACCAGCGGCAGTAATGGACCAACTACCAGCGGCGGTAATGGACCAACTACCAGCGGCAGGAATGGACCAACTACCAGCGGCGGGAATGGACCAACTACCAGCGGCAGTAATGGACCAACTACCAGCGGCAGTAATGGACCAACTACCAGCGGCGGTAATGGACCAACTACCAGCGGCAGTAATGGACCAACTACCAGCGGCGGGAATGGACCAACTACCAGCGGCAGTAATGGACCAACTACCAGCGGCAGGAATGGACCAACTACCAGCGGCGGGAATGGACCAACTACCAGCGGCAGGAATGGACCAACTACCAGCGGCGGGAATGGACCAACTACCAGCGGCGGTAATGGACCAACTACCAGCGGCAGGAATGGACCAACTACCAGCGGCGGGAATGGACCAACTACCAGCGGCAGTAATGGACCAACTACCAGCGGCAGTAATGGACCAACTACCAGCGGCGGCAATGGACCAACTACCAGCGGCTTTAATGGACCAACTACCAGCGGCGGTAATGGACCAACTACCAGCGGCGGGAATGGACCAACTACCAGCGGCAGGAATGGACCAACTACCAGCGGCGGGAATGGACCAACTACCAGCGGCGGTAATGGACCAACTACCAGCGGCAGGAATGGACCAACTACCAGCGGCGGGAATGGACCAACTACCAGCGGCAGTAATGGACCAACTACCAGCGGCGGGAATGGACCAACTACCAGCGGCTGTAATGGACCAACTACCAGCGGCGGTAATGGACCAACTACCAGCGGCGGGAATGGACCAACTACCAGCGGCGGTAATGGACCAACTACCAGCGGCGGGAATGGACCAACTACCAGCGGCGGTAATGGACCAACTACCAGCGGCAGTAATGGACCAACTACCAGCGGCAGTAATGGACCAACTACCAGCGGCAGTAATGGACCAACTACCAGCGGCGGCAATGGACCAACTACCAGCGGCTTTAATGGACCAACTACCAGCGGCGGTAATGGACCAACTACCAGCGGCGGGAATGAACCAACTACCAGCGGCGGTAATGGACCAACTACCAGCGGCGGGAATGGACCAACTACCAGCGGCAGTAATGGACCAACTACCAGCGGCGGTAATGGACCAACTACCAGCGGCAGGAATGGACCAACTACCAGCGGCGGTAATGGACCAACTACCAGCGGCGGGAATGGACCAACTACCAGCGGCAGTAATGGACCAACTACCAGCGGCAGTAATGGACCAACTACCAGCGGCAGTAATGGACCAACTACCAGCGGCGGGAATGGACCAACTACCAGCGGCTGTAATGGACCAACTACCAGCGGCGGTAATGGACCAACTACCAGCGGCTGTAATGGACCAACTACCAGCGGCTGTAATGGACCAACTACCAGCGGCGGTAATGGACCAACTACCAGCGGCGGTAATGGACCAACTACCAGCGGCGGGAATGGACCAACTACCAGCGGCGGTAATGGACCAACTACCAGCGGCGGGAATGGACCAACTACCAGCGGCGGTAATGGACCAACTACCAGCGGCGGGAATGGACCAACTACCAGCGGCGGTAATGGACCAACTACCAGCGGCTGTAATGGACCAACTACCAGCGGCAGTAATGGACCAACTACCAGCGGCAGTAATGGACCAACTACCAGCGGCGGTAATGGACCAACTACCAGCGGCGGGAATGGACCAACTACCAGCGGCAGTAATGGACCAACTACCAGCGGCGGTAATGGACCAACTACCAGCGGCAGTAATGGACCAACTACCAGCGGCAGTAATGGACCAACTACCAGCGGCAGTAATGGACCAACTACCAGCGGCAGTAATGGACCAACTACCAGCGGCGGGAATGGACCAACTACCAGCGGCGGTAATGGACCAACTACCAGCGGCGGTAATGGACCAACTACCAGCGGCGGGAATGGACCAACTACCAGCGGCGGTAATGGACCAACTACCAGCGGCGGGAATGGACCAACTACCAGCGGCAGTAATGGACCAACTACCAGCGGCGGGAATGGACCAACTACCAGCGGCGGGAATGGACCAACTACCAGCGGCGGGAATGGACCAACTACCAGCGGCAGTAATGGACCAACTACCAGCGGCGGTAATGGACCAACTACCAGCGGCTGTAATGGACCAACTACCAGCGGCGGGAATGGACCAACTACCAGCGGCGGGAATGGACCAACTACCAGCGGCGGGAATGGACCAACTACCAGCGGCTGTAATGGACCAACTACCAACGGCGGTAATGGACCAACTACCAGCGGCGGGAATGGACCAACTACCAGCGGCGGGAATGGACCAACTACCAGCGGCAGTAATGGACCAACTACCAGCGGCAGTAATGGACCAACTACCAGCGGCAGTAATGGACCAACTACCAGCGGCAGTAATGGACCAACTACCAGCGGCGGGAATGGACCAACTACCAGCGGCGGTAATGGACCAACTACCAGCGGCGGTAATGGACCAACTACCAGCGGCGGGAATGGACCAACTACCAGCGGCGGTAATGGACCAACTACCAGCGGCGGGAATGGACCAACTACCAGCGGCAGTAATGGACCAACTACCAGCGGCGGGAATGGACCAACTACCAGCGGCGGGAATGGACCAACTACCAGCGGCGGGAATGGACCAACTACCAGCGGCAGTAATGGACCAACTACCAGCGGCGGTAATGGACCAACTACCAGCGGCTGTAATGGACCAACTACCAGCGGCGGGAATGGACCAACTACCAGCGGCGGGAATGGACCAACTACCAGCGGCTGTAATGGACCAACTACCAGCGGCTGTAATGGACCAACTACCAGCGGCGGGAATGGACCAACTACCAGCGGCGGGAATGGACCAACTACCAGCGGCAGTAATGGACCAACTACCAGCGGCGGTAATGGACCAACTACCAGCGGCGGGAATGGACCAACTACCAGCGGCGGGAATGGACCAACTACCAGCGGCGGGAATGGACCAACTACCAGCGGCTGTAATGGACCAACTACCAACGGCGGGAATGGACCAACTACCAGCGGCGGGAATGGACCAACTACCAGCGGCGGGAATGGACCAACTACCAGCGGCGGGAATGGACCAACTACCAGTGGCGGGAATGGACCAACTACCAGCGGCGGGAATGGACCAACTACCAGCGGCGGGAATGGACCAACTACAAGAAACAACACACTAAAGCATGTAATGCATTGAAATAAATATCAGTAAATAATGGTACTTTAAATAATATAATAAAGTTGATCTATTTAAAAAAAAAAATTTATATTTCCACACAGACACAGAGAGGGATGTGGGACACGACCAGGAAAGAGACAGTCGATCTCTTTTCTCATATCTTCATGTTTTCTAGTAAATGGTATGAGCGAGTGTTATCTTCCACCAGGCTAAAGACATTTAGGCTGTTTGATTTTGCGCTGCCAGAGAAACGAAATTAAAATCACCCGCGTGTATGAGCGTATGAAACACGATTTACAAAAAACTTGACACGCCGCATGTCTAATAACAATCACAAATTGTTAAAAAGAATTTGACGTGCAAGTACAATTACTGAATATCGAATAGGTTCTGCGATTATTCTCTAAAACCGGAGGGTGACGCTGCCAACAGCTGGCACAAAGAACATCCGTTAGCGAAGTTGTGTAGACTCTCTGATCCATTTTCTAATATTCCTGCCGTCTCTATAATAACACTAATCAAACTACAGAAGACAGAGAGAAAATGCACTCGTTCTAACTTTAGTAACTGTGTGTGTGAGTGAGTGTGTGTTTGTGTGTGTGTGTGTGTGTGTGTGTGTGTGTGTGTGTGTGTGTGTGTGTGTGTGTGTGAGAGTGTGTGTGTGTGTGTGTGTGAGTGTGTGTGTGTGTGTGTGTGTGTGTGTGTGTGTGTGTGTGTGTGTGTGTGTGTGTGTGTGTGTGTGTGTGTGTGTGTGTGTGTGTGTGTCACTCTCACATGACCGGTGGTGGTGACAAATCTCTGTTTTGATACAATGCTTTTCTCAGGACTGAATATACAGTAATTACAGAATGTTGGTTTAGTTCTGCAAACTGAAAGCAAATAAATGGTGAAATGAAGGAGTTGCACATGTAGAGCAGCAGCCACTGTCCCATAACCCCCTGTTAATACTGTCCCATAACCCCCTGTTTATTATAACATCAGCTCACCACTAAAACCACCACAGAATATTACTGAGCTTCATATTAGAAAGCAGAAGAGAAATGCAGTCATGCTCTCTAGAAACGTGTTTGATTGGCACTCTTCATGATCAGGGGAAACCACAGGACTGCTGTAAAATAAGATACAGTATTTATTTATTCAAGAACTTAAATAAAATATTTTTTCCTGAGGTTAACAAGGAAGTTAACTAGGCCTGTCACCACCATGAGTGCTGATGATTAATTGTCAAGCAAATATTTGTAATTAATAATGTATCAGTAAAAGCTGACATTAATAAATGTAGTAGAAGTTTTCTTCATAGTTCATGTTAACTAATGTGAACGAGCCTTATTGTAAAGTGTAATCAAGATTTCTAAAGTTCAATCATCCTTTGCTACAAATGTTCTCGAGACTAATTTACCAAGTGGAGCAGCTTTTAAAGTCTTAACATGTTACGGTGTATAAAAATGAAACTTGTAATGAAAACAAGCCTGGGTTCGGGTTCTCTGTCGCCTCTTCTGTTTAACGAATGTGGAATAACGGAATAAATCAGCGCCGCGAGCCGCCCTTTAACTCATGCTGCAGAAATACTGTAAAACGTCCTCGTTCAGTCCAGCAGAATAATGATCCACAGAGTCTTACGTTTGTTTAAACTGTGTGCCTGTGTAAACCTGTGTAACGCTGCGCTCGGCCACACACACTCTCCTGCACCGGCTCCTGTGAAGATTGACTTTTATTGGGTGTTAAAACTATGCTTTTATTTTTCAGCTTTTTTGTCACATCACGTCAGAAAGTGTTGTTGGTTAGAGACGAGGCAGATGTGTTCAACACCTCGCTTCTCTCGGCCCTGATCCTGCAGGTCAAACTCATATCCCAGGTCAAAGGTCAAAGGTCGGCCGACGACCCCAGGGTCAGGCAACTCACGTAAACTCCAGCTAGTTTGTAACTAACTCTGTCTAGTAGATCGTAAGCTCTGTGTAAAGTAAAGCGTAGTCGTTTACCACCAATGATCCAATACACTACCAGTCAAACGTTTAGGATCGGAAAGATTTTTAATGTTTTTAAAAGAAGTCTCTTTTGCTCACTGAGGCTGCATTTATCTGATTAAAAATGCACCAAAAAAATATATATTTTAATATATTTAAAAATGCGATTTATTCCTGTGATCAGAGCTGAATTTTCAGCATCATTACTCCAGTCTTCAGTGTCACATGATCCTCCAGAAATCAGAATAATATGATGATCTGATGATCAAGAAACATTCATTATTATTATCAATGTTGAAAACAGTTGTGTACGTTTTATTTTTCAGGATTCCTTGATGAATAGAAAGTTCAAAAGAACAGCATTTATTTGAAATATAATCTTACTCCTGTATTTTACTCCTGATCGGAGGCTTCCTTAAATATGTAGTTTGTACATATGCGTTCCAGTTTAAAGTTTAATGGCGCAACGTAAACACATGTAGTAGTTTGTAAGTTGTAGGTTAGTGCCTGTTGATCTCCATCAGGATCCTGCTGTTGTTCTGTGATCTCTGCAGACTGACAGCGTACGTGTGTTGCATGACGTACTGGGCCAATGCACTGTCCTTAGTGGTTAAAAGCTTTTTTATGAAATGCCGGAGTGAGAAACGAGATGTTTTATATGACAATAGAGAGGCAGAGCCTGAAAGCATCGCATCACAGCTGGCGTTTTATTGAGCTTTTGCTTTACTTTACTGGACTTAAAACTTGTGTCGATTTTTCAATGCACTACTGATGTCTGAAGAGCACGGGTCAGTATTGTGCCAATGTGTACTGTATATAATGTGCCTTTTAATAGTAAATCAAATGTGCTCAAAATTGTAGAAATTAAGATTTGTCCATAATGTTTAATGGACAAAAACAGTTGAAACATCCTTCATAATATAAAGTAATACAGGTTTAGAATCAAATGAATAAATGATTACAATGATCCACAATATATCGGTCATCATATCGGTATCGGCCGATATATGTTAATTTTATTGTTATCGTTATCGGCCTGATGAGAAAATTTGTCCGATATATTAAAGCCGATAAATAATGTATTGTCTCCTTCAGCTGAGACGCTTCAGATGCGCACTGTTCAACATGATGCTTCTGAAATATGATTGAATCATTTAAAAAAGGAAAATACAGTAAGTCTGTTATATCGGTTTCATAAAATTATAATGAGAACATCATTATTATTGTGTGATTGGGACATGATGAGACTTTCGTTAAAAGGCTCTTAAACATTTTATACAAATTTTGATTTAGATGTATCGACCAACATATCGGTTATCGGCTTTCAGATATAAAGAATTATCGGTTATCGACCAAATATTTCAGATCGGTGCATCCCTAAATGAAACGGTCCCTTTAAATGTCATTCTAGGATTTTTCAAAGGAATATTTCTTGGCTTAAAGGTTCTATAGTAAAGGTCTAGAGTTCTTCAGTAACGTTAATAGAACGTTCGTTCAAAGTTATCTGGTCTTTAATAATGTTCTCTAAACGTTAGCACAAAACCTTATTTATACATCATTCATGAAACGTTTTTATTTTCCTGGAACATTTTAGTTGGACATTCCTCTAATCTTCTTTAAATGTTACCGCGAACGTTCAGAAAACATTCAAAACTAAAGTTCCCATAACGTTTGAAGAATGATACAGTCGAGCATCTCTGGGCTCGAGGGATTCAGGAGTGAAGCTTCTCCCACTGCTCCAACACACACACACACACACACACACACACACACAAACACACCAGGTCAGACTGGATTCCACTGGCAGGAGCTTTGCTTGTGTTGGAGGTTTGAGCATAAATTAAAGCGAGTGAAGAACAGATAAGCTGGCTGTACACGCGTCACCGCGCTCTTCTGTTTCCACACGCCGTGTGACCGCCACTGTGTGTGTGTGTGTGTGTGTGTGTGTGTGTGTGTTTTCCACGATTGTCTTCCCTCAGAGTTTCTGCACGCCGAGTTCTTCATCTGACTCGTGAAAAGAAGCACAAGTGTAGAGGGATCCATAAGGCCATACGCTTATAAGGTAGTGCTATATGAGATGTGTTGCAGTGGAAATAGCCTGTGTGTTATCAAACACCACAATAATCTCGGTTTACAGCTTCTTTGGCGGAGCGCTAGAACATTGCGCAGTTTAACAAAATATAATGCTGGTGACCTTCGCTCTGCCATTTCTTCTGGAATACCACATTTTTTACTGTTTACTAATCTCAGCCGCTTGCCAATTACACAAACAAGACTCTCCATATTAGTACTTACGCTATTTAGGCCTCTTCTAAACTTACGTTTGGAATTTGTACCTTAGAAATTAAGGCTATTTTTTCTATTAAAATAATACGTTTCATGTCGGAAAATCAAATGATCCTTACGTCATGGGCTCAAATTCCTGTGAAGGCTATCGGTATAATCTAAACATCGTTTACTCTTCGGCAATCAGACGAGTGATGAAACACTTTGAAACGAGCTCCAAAATGAACACACAAAATGTGAGTGCCATATTTAGGATTTGCATATTTAAAAGAAAAGTTCGCCTGAAAATAAAAATTCGCAAAATGTTCTCGCATTCATGTCGCTCTCTTTCTTCTTTGGAACCTAAAATAATATAGTTCGGGAGAAAAATATTTGGGTTCTGGTGTTGCTTTGCACCCCACTGACTTTCACAGTTAAAATATTCAAAATACGTTCTAAGAAAGAAAATCATGCAGGTTTTAATCGACATGAGGGACAGTAGAAGAAAAATATCTAAGAAGCCTAATGTTGTTGGGTTTTTTCCATCCGCTTTCATTATGTGGAAGAGAGCAGCTCAGACATTCTGATAAACATCTTCCACAGAACAAAGAAAAGCGTACAGGTTCAGGAGTGAGGAAATTATGGTAGAATGGAATAGAATTGTACCTTTTTTTCCAGAATGGTACGAAACTTGGTAAAGGTTTTGGCACTTGCTGTGTGAACACAAAAAAAATCATGGAAATGATCTGAAGAGGTCAAATGGCCCTGAAAACCACACTTGTGCTCCTCGCGGTCAGAAATGAGCGCATTCTAAATGAATGAGAGAGTTTCCTCTAGTGGAAGCGTTTGGTACTGCAGCCGAACAACATCTCACTGAGAGATCATTTAATATCAACCCCAAATTTTGAACACAACTTGTTTAGATTTATGGGTTTTATTTTCTTGCAGTTTTAGAGTAAAACATGTTTTTGAAAATGTAGACTTCATATAAAAATTGAAAATAGTATTTTTGTCCATTTTTCATAACATTAAATGTACAGTTCTGTAACTTTTTTTAAGTTAACTTTTTTAAACTTTTTTCACTTCAGCAATAATCTGTCAAGTGTCGTCTGTGTAAACAGATCAAACTTCCGTCTGTACTTTAAACCGTTCAAGATTTACCAGTTTAAGTTGGAAATAAAATTTTCAGGTCTATGCTCAAAAAGTGAATAAATGGATTATAAATACAGCGTGAATATAATGTAGTTCCATAAAATCCCCTAAAAATACAAAATATTAAATAAAAAACATTATCAAGCTAAAATATAGTACATCCTTTCATTGGAATAAATAAAAAGTCTGTAATCTTTGAGCACAGAGAGTTAAGAAACCTACAGTGGGTCTCGACGGTGTCTCTGAGTAAACGCACGGTTTTAAACACAGTTCCAGTGCTCGAAGCGTTGAGTAATGGTTTGTGCCACAGCTTCAGGATGTAGCGAGGGTTAGATATGGAGTGAGGTTTAGATGTAATCCGCTATAGATGTAGTGTGAGGTGAAGGTGACGAGTTCTGCATCGCACACTTGAAGCAAAGCCTGTTTGAAATGAACGTTCAAACAAATGTTCTGTAAACACCAGGGTGGGAAAAATGGCAACTCTTCAAAGCTGCTCCGGCTTTTGTTCTCTCCTTGAGCGCTGACTCCGTGATGTTCATAGATGAAGGTGGATGTTGAATTTCTGCAGATCTTTCCACTCATGGTCCTCGTCAGCGCGAGAGAGGCTCTCCTGTAACGTGTCACGCAAATGTTTGTTTGTCGGATCCCGCTTTTCCTCATCGCTCGCTCTCGGCCTTTCCTTTCGTCAGGTAATTGCTCTGGCCGGGGAAGGAGTCAGCGTGAGCTTTCCAAGACCAAAACATGCACTCCATCTATTGAGATATCATAGTGTTCTGGCCTTCGGGTTCATGCTTGAGGTCAGGTTTCATAAGCTTCACTTTTTAAACTCGGTGAAACTCTTCAAGCTTCATTCCTCTCCAGTAAATGTGTCTTGATTTAAGAATGTTTGGATGTTTGTGCTGGAAAACCAGACAGAGACACTGAGGAAGAACATCATGAGGATGTTGGTTAGAAGTTCATATTTATAACGAACATTTACTTAGTTAAAAATATTTTTTTAAGATAAATTCTGTCTTTATTTACTCGACCTCCTGTCATTCCTATTCAATATGACAAAAAACGAGAAGATATTTTGAAAGTCAATGGGGTCCAAACAATATTGACTTTCATTATATGGACACACAAACTCTCTCTCTCACACACACACACACACACACACACACACACACACACACTCAACAGATCTCCATATAGGCTTGGAGTGACAGAGGGTTAATTCTGGTTGATTGTAAGTTTGCAGTGCGCAGAACTATAGATGATGCTTAATGTCAATGTGAAATTTGCAACCCATTTTTCTCTTGTAATCTGTCACATTTCCTAATAAAACAGGATATTGAATGAAAACAAAGTTACACGCTAGTTGACATGTAGTTGCACAGTTACTTGGAAGACATGTAGCAACATAAAAGATCATCCCGACAAACTTTATTTTCTAGTCCTAATATTGCAATTATATTATGTTGCATAATTGCATTGCATATTCTCCTCTCTACTGTAATCATTGCGAGAACATTGACATCCAAACAAGCATTTTCTGTAAAGCTGCTTTGTAGTGTGAGAAGTGTCGTACAAATAAACTTTAATGGAAGTTTAGCAGTCATTATGAAAACACACTGACCAATCAGAGTCGAGCATGAATCACGCTTCACTGGAACCCATACATGCTGCACACATCCAGATGAGGAAAGATAACAATGACCATTTGCATGAGAAAAATGCTTGAAATTTGAACATGGGTGTGTTTGCACTGACCCAGTGTATTTATTTTCTGAGTCATACACAACAAACCAGCAGATACAAATAAAGCCGAGTGACATTAGCAGAAGTCATGGAGCGCCTCGGGGACAGAGAACACGTCCAGCGCCGTGCATCTCGTTCACACAGCCCTGATAATCACACAGAGCGTTCAGATCAAAACCTGAGCGGAAGAATATCAACGTGAACAAACATTTGAGTTGACCGCCAGCGCTTGTTCAAACCCGGAGCGAGCGCACTTTAACAGCCGGCTTCATGTCTGCCGTCTTCTCAG
>JARPMJ010001976.1:77500-82500 GCA_033366665.1 Phoxinus dragarum
CGAATATATAACCTGTCATCGACACTGCGACACTTTTTATTGTTTCCTAGCTCATTTGTCGTATGGATTTTGCTGGTGCATATTTAGCCATAAACATCATTACTATTTTTATTATAATTCCCTCCTTTTTTGTCTTTTTTTGTGGAAGGCTGCAGACAGACATAATTCAAAAAGACGCGTGTTGTATTAGAATAGTAAATACCTTAAGAGAAATGTGTAAATCCTTGCAGATATGTGTAGAATTACATTTTCAGATGAACAATGAAGTGTTATTATATTAATATTTATGCTTGAGCGGCTTAATGTGGTTGTTTTTGCAGGGTGGGATTGAGTGTGTGTGCTTGAGTGAGTGTGTGTGTGTGTGTGTGTGTGTGTGTGTGTGTGTGTGTGTGTGTGTGTGTGTGTGTGTGTGTGCGTGCTTGCGTGCGTGCGTGCGTGCGTGTGTGTGCATGCGTGTGTGTGTGTGTGTGTGTGATATTTTATGTATTTCATGTTGATTTGATTTAATTGGCTTTAATTGCTCAAATTATTGTCAATTTGCTGATTCAAAAAAAGTATGTGTTATATTTTTATTTTACAGTAAATCCTCATAATGGTTAAACAAATGTAATAAAGTAAATAATAATAAAGTAGTGCCGATGAGTAGATTAGTAGACACTGACAGCCAATATTGGGTCTTATATAATAAATAGAGTAAAATCATCAGTGTGTTAATTCTTTCTCAAACTCGTCGCTGGAAGTGCTGGAGTTTCCCCAACACAAATAAAGCAAGCAATGAAAGCCTCCCATAAATCTGGCAGATGCTCAACTCGACTGGTGGTCAGTTTTAAATAAAGGGGAGAAGAGAAGGAAAGCGGGACGTGATTAAAAATGACAGGAGAAAAGAAAACACACACAAAACTGCCGACAAATGAGTTCATTCATGAAAGGGGCTGCATTTTACTCATTTCCAAATAGGAGATATGTCAGAAAACTATATTTCAATATTTATAGTTATAGTTATACAAGATTCAACTAGACACGATTTAAAACAATAAGTTGAAATGACACTTTTGTGACATTTTTTACAGTATATGGACAGAAGAATCGGGACAGCTGACCATTAAACCAACAGCGACTTTAATAACATCTCATTATAAACACATATACATGAACAGAAACCCACTCCACGGGGCTCCCGCTGCACAGGTTCTGCTGATGTTAATGCCGCTGGACGTGCAGATCTCTTTCACACACTCATACACACTCATACACACTCATACACACTCAGCACTCAGTGACTCTGGGACTGTACATGATCTTCTGCTTGAGATTCTGCTGTTCCTAAATGCTTTCCAGTAATACCACTAACAGTGGACCATGGAACATTTAGCAGGGATGAACTGACCAATGCAAAGCTTGACTTCACTGAGCTCTTCAGAACGACACACTTATTCACACGAGTTTGTAAATGCAGATTGTATGGTGAGTGCTTGATGTTATACACGAGACAGAAACTCCTCAATTCAATAAAGAGGTGTGTGTCCCGACACTTTGGTCTATATATATATATATATGTAAGAGATGCACGATGTATCAGCCGTTTAAAGCTAGTATTTGCGTTATCAGCCGTCAGACGATTGTTTAAAAACAGCCGATGATCAGGGACGATGATCCTGTCAATCAAACGGTGCGGAACAGCGTGTCCGACTGCAGCTCACATTGTGTGTGAAGAAAATCTCTCGTGTCGAATTTAGGGAAAGTTAACGCGACAATACGGCTTTAACAGTTTAAAAACAGCGACGTTAATGCAGGCTTAATTTGCCCCTATGAATCAAGCCAGGGTTGCCAGATCTACGGTTTTACTCTACATCAAACATTATCTGTAGCGCCTCTCGTCCAAGTATTGCACAGAGCTTTGTGCTCAGTTACTTCTGATAAGAAACAAAGTCTCAGCTTTCAAATTCTGTACATTTGACCACGAAATTCAAACAATAAATGGCGTTTTGACGCTCTGAAATGTGACGTGACAGATCGCTGTAGCGCCTCACTTCTTTTCTTCCACTTTAATACATGTAATATCTAGAAAAACAAGCATGAACATCAGAAGGTATGTTGAAAGATACGGTACAACTTACCGAAATCCGTATCATGACTCTCAACAATACGATATTCAACAATATCACTTAATGTTGAATTTATCTCAGTTCACCAGTGTTCCCAGGTCGAGATATAGCTATAAAAACATGTGTATGTGTATTTATACAAAATGTGAATTGACTGAAGAACTAACTGAGTTGCATACAAACATTTCAGCTTTTATTTGAGAGTAAATATTATATCTGGAAATAAATGGAATATAATAGCTCTGTAGTTAGTTTTAACCTTAGATATAGTGTACCAAACCAGAGCTTCCCTGAATACTTTTATTTGGGAGAGATTTTTTTTCAACTATTGATATCGGCTGATATCATTCTGAATAATCGTCTCTCGGCGGAGAAATTTAGTATCGGTGCATCTCTAATATATATATATATATATACAGTATATATGCAGTCAAACCAAAAATTATTCAGACACCATATATCATTTTCTCTATATTTTTTTTTACTAGTGGGTGCAGGACACTCTAGTTTTGGTTTGACTGTATATGGATGTGGACAAGTGCAATTTATGCATTAAAATAACAAACTACTTCTAAAACTGCACATAATGCAAATGCAAAATTAAAAATTCATAAAATAATGAGGAATATGCCAGCTATTGGTTTACTGTGACCAAGTAACCGAACCAGAAGTTAAGCATCCATTACTCTAAATGATCACGAGTTCTGGCCTTTAATCACGCTAATAACATTCATCAGCGCTCATCGTCAGTGTGTGTGTGTGTGTGTGTGTGTGTGTGTGTGTGTGTGTCATGTTTTATTCCCAGTCTTGTGTTTCCAGTGTTCATCTCTAAGCGCTGAGACTCATACGATCACACGTATTGCATCGGGACTCAGGCTCTGAAGGCTTGCCCATCAGTTAAGAGTCTCTCTTCAGTGTGTGTGGGACAAACGACTCGCCGACTCGTGCAATTCTATGGAAGTCAATTCTGATTGGCTTTGAGCTCGTGTGTGTTTCCCAGTGTACAGTTATACAAGCCAGGTCCAAACACAGCGCATCTGAAACATTCTTAACTGGTGAAACATATCGTCAAGTTAGCATGACTAACCAGTCTCATTTGTAAAGCATAACCCTACACCGTATGAATTTGACCATCATTCTCCATTATTCTCCATTATACTCCATTATTCTCCATTATACTCCATTATACTTCATTATACTCCATTATTTTAAAGGTTTTATCAATGCTGTGGCTCTTTGAATTGTCAAATGTGCAATAAATTGGCAGTCGTGGTTTTGATAACAAGAGTATTTTTACAAGCCGTGACATTTTAAGGGAATTAATGTCCTTCAGACATCTTAGTGGTTTTGAAAACACAGCTTATTAAAGAAAACAGAGATGTATGTTTGGAGTGCCCTATGCGGTTTGTTTCTGTAGTTGGTGTGTAAAGAAGTCTTGGCTCGTGGAAAGGAAACCGAAGGCCTCGTTTTTCACAAGGACACGTTGTGGAGGCGCTCAGAGCTGCCGAGCGCGTGCGCGTGTGTGTGTGTGTGTGTGTGTGTTTAAGATCCGCTCATTATGAGTTCTGTAAATTAAAGGAGCATTTAAGTGAGCTTATGCTTCGTGAACTGAAAGTTAGGCTTTAGTCGATGCTGAATATCTTCTTGCGAAAACAGATTTCAAGGAAAACCAATAGCAAACGGTCCTGTCTGGTTCAGAAACACATTCTTTGGCCTCAATTCAAGGCTATAGTTGCTTCTTACACTCTTAAAATAAAGGTTCCAAAAGGGTGCGATGCTGTAGAACAGGGGTGGGGAACGTTGGTCCCGGAGGACCACTGTCCTGCAGAGTTTAGTTCCAACCCTAATCAAACACACCTGAACAAGCTACTCAATGTCTTCAGGATCACTACGGCTACAGTCAGGTGAGCTTTTGTCAGGGTTGGAGCTAAACTCTGCAGGACAGCGGCCCTCCTGAACCAACGTTCCCGACCCCTGCTGTAGAAGAACCATTTCTGGTTCCTGTCGGAACACTCTAAAAAACACTGGGTTAAAAACAACCCAATTTGGGTAAATACAGGACAGAACACATGTTGGGTTAAAAAAACTGCACTGCTCTCTCCGGAACTCAACTCTGAGTAGATACATCTAACCCAGGATCTGGTTTACACAAAAACTACTCAAACAATGGGTTGTTACGTCTGACCCAGGATCTGGTTTACACAAAAACTACTCAAACACTGGGTTGTTACGTCTGACCCAGGATCTGGTTTACACAAAAACTACTCAAACAATGGGTTGTTACGTCTGACCCAGGATCTGGTTTACACAAAAACTACTCAAACACTGGGTTGTTACGTCTGACCCAGGATCTGGGTAACACAAAAACTACCCGAACACTGGGTTGTTACGTCTGACCCAGGATCTGGGTTACACAAAAACTACTCAAACACTGGGTTGTTACGTCTGACCCAGGAGCTGGGTTACACAAAAACTACTCAAACACTGGGTTGTTACGTCTGACCCAGGATCTGGGTTACACGAAAACTACTCAAACACCGGGTTGTTACGTCTGACCCAGGAGCTGGGTTACACAAAAACTACTCAAACACTGGGTTGTTACGTCTGACCCAGGATCTGGGTAACACAAAAACTACTCAAACACTGGGTTGTTACG
Organism: Phoxinus dragarum; assembly: GCA_033366665.1. Classification (NCBI taxonomy): domain Eukaryota; kingdom Metazoa; phylum Chordata; class Actinopteri; order Cypriniformes; family Leuciscidae; genus Phoxinus; species Phoxinus dragarum. The sequence goes on from JARPMJ010001976.1 coordinate 82,262, forward strand.
TCTGACCCAGGATCTGGGTAACACAAAAACTACTCAAACACTGGGTTGTTACGTCTGACCCAGGATCTGGGTTACACAAAAACTACTCAAACACTGGGTTGTTACGTCTGACCCAGGAGCTGGGTTACACAAAGACTACTCAAACACTGGGTTGTTACGTCTGACCCAGGATCTGGTTTACACAAAAACTACTCAAACACTGGGTTGTTACATCTGACCCAGGATCTGGGTTACACAAA
>JARPMJ010001976.1:87500-100000 GCA_033366665.1 Phoxinus dragarum
CTTAATCTGCACGATTATAATAGTACCGGCCCTTAATCTGCACGATTATAATATTACCGGCCCTTAATGTGCACGATTATAATATTACCGGCCCTTAATCTGCACGATTATATACCGGCCTTTAATCTGCACGTTTATAACATTATCGGCCCTTAATCTGCACGATTATAATATTACCGGCCCTTAATGTGCACGTTTATAACATTACCGGCTCTTAATCTGCACGATTATAATATTACCGGCCCTTAATCTGCACGATTATAATATTACCGGCCCTTAATCTGCACGATTATAATATTACCGGCCCTTAATCTGCACGATTATAATATTACCGGCCCTTAATCTGCACGATTATAATATTACCGGCCTTTAATCTGCACGATTATAACATTACCGGCCTTTAATCTGCACGATTATAACATTACCGGCCCTTAATCTGCACGTTTATAACATTACCGGCCCTTAATCTGCACGTTTATAACATTACCGGCCCTTAATCTGCACGATTATATACCGGCCTTTAATCTGCACGTTTATAACATTATCGGCCCTTAATCTGCACGATTATAATATTACCGGCCCTTAATGTGCACGTTTATAACATTACCGGCCCTTAATCTGCACGTTTATAACATTACCGGCCCTTAATCTGCACAATTATAATATTACCGGCCCTTAATGTGCACGATTATAATATTACCGGCCCTTAATCTGCACGATTATAATATTACCGGCCCTTAATCTGCACGATTATAATATTACCGGCCTTTAATCTGCACGATTATAACATTACCGGCCTTTAATCTGCACGATTATAACATTACCGGCCCTTAATCTGCACGTTTATAACATTACCGGCCCTTAATCTGCACGATTATAATATTACCGGCCCTTAATGTGCACGATTATAACATTACCGGCCCTTAATCTGCACGATTATAATATTACCGGCCCTTAATCTGCACGATTATAATATTACCGGCCCTTAATCTGCACGATTATAATATTACCGGCCCTTAATGTGCACGATTATAATATTACCGGCCCTTAATCTGCACGATTATATACCGGCCTTTAATCTGCACGTTTATAACATTACCGGCCCTTAATCTGCACGATTATAATATTACCGGCCCTTAATGTGCACGATTATAATATTACCGGCCCTTAATCTGCACGATTATATACCGGCCTTTAATCTGCACGATTATAACATTACTGGCCCTTAATCTGCACGATTATAACATTACTGGCCCTTAATCTGCACGATTATAACATTACCGGCCCTTATTCTGCCCGTTTATAACATTACCGGCCCTTAATCTGCACGTTTATAACATTACCGGCCCTTAATCTGCATGTTTATAACATTACCGGCCCTTAATCTGCACGTTTATAACATTACTGGCCCTTAATCTGCACGATTATAACATTACTGGCCCTTAATCTGCACGTTTATAACATTACTGGCCCTTAATCTGCACGATTATAACATTACCGGCCCTTAATCTGCACGTTTATAACATTACCGGCCCTTAATCTGCACGTTTATAACATTACCGGCCCTTAATCTGCACGTTTATAACATTACCGGCCCTTAATCTGCACGTTTATAACATTACCGGCCCTTAATCTGCACGTTTATAACATTACCGGCCCTTAATCTGCACATTTATAACATTACCGGCCCTTAATCTGCACGTTTATAACATTACCGGCCCTTAATCTGCACGTTTATAACATTACCGGCCCTTAATCTGCACGTTTATAACATTACCGGCCCTTAATCTGCACGTTTATAACATTACCGGCCCTTAATCTGCACGTTTATAACATTACCGGCCCTTAATCTGCACGATTATAACATTACTGGCCCTTATTCTGCCCGTTTATAACATTACTGGCCCTTAATCTGCACGATTATAACATTACCGGCCCTTAATCTGCACGTTTATAACATTACCGGCCCTTAATCTGCACGATTATAACATTACTGGCCCTTAATCTGCACGTTTATAACATTACCGGCCCTTAATCTGCACGATTATAACATTACTGGCCCTTAATCTGCACGTTTATAACATTACCGGCCCTTAATCTGCACGTTTATAACATTACCGGCCCTTAATCTGCACGATTATAACATTACTGGCCCTTATTCTGCCCGTTTATAACATTACTGGCCCTTAATCTGCACGATTATAACATTACTGGCCCTTAATCTGCACGATTATAACATTACCGGCCCTTATTCTGCCCGTTTATAACATTACCGGCCCTTAATCTGCACGTTTATAACATTACCGGCCCTTAATCTGCACGTTTATAACATAACCGGCCCTTAATCTGCACGATTATAACATTACCGGCCCTTAATCTGCACGATTATAATATTACCGGCCCTTAATCTGCACGTTTACACACACCACCGACATTTGGTTTCACAAGCGACTACAGTGACCAGTTCTAACGCAATGGCAGAAGTGAAACTCTTCCTGAGTCTCTCCGTAAGGCTGCACTCGCTGCTGGTTATTCTGGGATTCTGGATGAGTGAGATTGGCCTGTTCTGTTATTGCCGGAGTTTCTGAAGCTCGTGTAAAGACTCCGCCCTCTTCTGAACGGAGGCGGAGCTGCAGCTCATTTGCATTTAAAGGAAAACACACAAAACGGGCAAATTTGACAAGCTATAATAAATGATCTGGGGGGAATTTGAGCTGAAATTTCAGACACATTCTGGGGACACCATAGATTTATATTACATCTTGTGAAAAGGGGCGTAATATGTCACCTTTAAACTGCATGACTATCTTCTCTCCGAGGAACACAAAGAGATGTTTAGCCAGATGTTCATGCAGTGCATAGAAGCTCAAACGATGACAAAAAGCATGTTGTGATTAATACTAGTCTTCTGAAGCAGTTTGACGGCTTTGTGTGAGGAATAAAACAGAATGTAAGAAGTTATCCATCGAAAAGCATGACAGAGTTCAGTCTGTTCCTCACAATCTCCTTCAGCTTCCATGGGAAAGAACAGCGTGAACGTTTGCTGAACGTCTCGTTTGGTTCCATGGAAGAAAGAAGGACACGAGGGCGAATGAAGCATGGTGGATTATTCCTGCGACTTTTCTTTGTTACTCGTCAACTCTACAACTTTCTGACACTTGTATAAAACAAGTTCTATCAAAACATTTAACAAAACTTTATTAAAATCAAAAGTTGCATTTGTTAAAATTATAACAGCGGACCTGAGCTGACATGAACTAACAATGATCAGTAAAAATAGTTTGTTAAGTGAAGCATATTTATCCTGTAATTTTACATCAGGATCAGTGATAGTGTGTGTGTGTGTGTGTGTGTGTGTGTGTGTGTGTGTGTGTGTGTGTGTGTGTGTGTGTGTGTGTGTGTGTGTGTGTGTGTGTGTGCAGTTCACATCTTCATCTTTCTATTAAACCGAGGCAGTTTCTGTTAGTGATTTCGTGAGCGAGTGTGGAGGATTCTCCTGCCGTCATCAGGCTCTTCTGCTGTTCATCTGGGAAACATCATGACGTGATGATCAGCGAGACTCAGAATCAGAGCGGTTCCTTCATTATCTGCAGAGTTTGAGCTTCATGCAAACCATCAGAACAAGGCGATCTGGAACGTAGATTCACTGTCAAGCACTTTTACATTTCACATTCACACTACAGTCTGCACACACACTGCTTTCTGAAGACGAAAACCCTTTTGAAGTTTAAATGCTTGAAATGACTCTTATCGACACTCATGAGGCTTATCTGTGCCTTTTCAATGAATGACTTGGAGCAGTTTTTTTTAAGTTTAGTATTTTTGCCATTACGTAACTCAATATTTAAAAATAGGGACCAAATTATCATATTTTATCATGAATTATTAAATTAAGAAAATGCTAGAAGATGTAGTCAGTTCTGTAGTAAAGTTTGGACACACTTGATTGGATTTGCTTCTGAAATAAGAGAACAATTATTTTGCTTAAATGCTTGAAATTACCACTAATTAGGCTTATATATGCTTATATATTTAATATGCCTGGTGCTTTTTTAAGGATTTTTTTCAGTCATTACATAACTCACATAATTAAAAAAAAAAACTATTATATTTGATTATAACTTATTGAATGTATTTTATTATTTTTATTTAAAAACATGATTACAGCCAAAAAGCTGAGAAATATGTATCGTATAGAGAATACGGCATGTGCTAATTTGCATCTCAGGTCCCTAGAAAGGCTCTGGTTAACACTTTTAACTAATATAGTATATCTATATCTAAGAGAAGGAAGTATTTGATTGTTAAAATGAGAAAATAGTAGAAGAAATGCTCATAATTAAGCAGGATTTGGTACTGTAGTGTGCATGTGAAAAATGTCAGCTGTATTTCTATGGCGCTTTACACAACACAGATTTACAGTGATAAACCGGAGAATAATGATCACTGATGCAAACCCAGTTCAGTTCTCTACAGAAGACAGTAAAGTCATTATTCGGCTCATTCACTTCAAGCCACCAACATTTTGTAGTTAAACACCAAACAAAAACTTGCTGGACTTCAAAGCTTTCCTCGGGAACCCAGATTCGCTGATGCTATCGCTGACTCGAGCGGAGGCAAAAGGCTTTTTGGCCCTTGTGTTCAAACCAACACTTGCCATAAAATACTTACTTCTACAATCTGGAATGGGTGGAAAGCTGCGCTGGGATCTCTCATGCTGGGTTTGTAGCAGCGACGGCTAAGAGATTATGCTCATCTGTTAGGAATTGCCTGCTTGATCTACAGACTTATGACCGTTTTTCTCTGAAAACTGTATTTTTGCAGACAGCATCGCGTTCCAGTCGATCCCAAACATCCCGTTGTGTCCATGTCGATTCCCAGTGTCGATTCCCAGTGTCCTCAATCAACAGATCTGTTTGTTTCGAACAGTCTCGCATCATTTATCAGCAAAGAAAACATGAACAAATAAACTCAATATGGCCAAGCACAGAAATATTCAAAGCTGGTCAATAACCACCGAGATATTGATAGAAAAACTAAAACCTTGACTTCCTAATTATGTGTTCTTGTTTTATATAATTATTTTATTTTGGTCTGGTTAATTTCATGGCATCTGTTTGTATAGTGAATTGAATGTGTGATATATGTTTCGGACACACTGAAACCATAATAAAATGTAAAATAAAAAAAGAAAGAAAACATGTAAAAGGGAAATAGGAGCTGCCAAGAGTTCTGATACGATCAGCGTAAAGTAAAATCCTCTCATTAAGCAACAGGTGGAATGTGTTTGCAATCCCTCATGTGTGCATCGCTTGACGGATACAGCATTTCATATCATCACACCCTCATGTTCACAAACACGACAGATCAGATCACCTGTGATGGCTCTGGTTCCTCCGAGACTCTTCTTTAGGAATATTGAAAGCATAATTCGGGCACGGTTATATGAGTTTTGGGATGTGTTGCACATATGGCAGCGTTCACTGCACTGGACATTGGTGGTTGATTTTGTTGTAAGCTTTGAAATATTCATGCCCACAGCCAAGAGTTGTTCACCTATTTGGAATGTACAGTTGAAGTTGGTTTGCAGCTAATATAAATACGCACGGCTGCTGGTTCATACACAAAAACACATAGCAGATCCCTCTCATAAACGCACTCACCACGAGCCAGAGAACATGAGCTCATCGCGCTCAAACCAGGATGATAGTGTGATTATTATTCAGATTTCTGTCATGGGTTCAGCATTTTAAGTGTTGTGCTGAATATTTGTTCGGCTGTGATATATAACAATTCTACAAACAAAAAGTTCATATTCGGTAACTTATGATTCAGACAAACTTTAGCCTGTCTAAAGTTTGTTTATTCGTTTTTTTGTCCATTGTTTTCCAGTTAAAATTTGGAAAAATCCTTAAAACAAGATAAAGTATGTTTCATAAGAAAGTAACATTTTATTTATTTATTTTTTGAGTGTATCTTTTGTCTCACTGGACTGGCAGAACTGATTGCGTTGCTGTGCACACAGAACAAGATTTTGTGGACTTTGTCAAGCCATGCGTGAGATGCGAGCCAAAGACACAACAGTTAAACACGTCCGTCTAGCGCGTTTACACTGTAAAACTACGACTGTGAATTTTTTTTGTTAAATTTACGGTAAAAAAAAGGCAACTGTGGTTCCCAGAAATTTACCGGAAAAATACGGTAGCAACATTTTAGGTTTTACAGACTTAAGTTTACAGTAAGAAAAGTATTTCATTAATTGATATAATGTTAATTTTCAGAAATATTGCAGTACTAATATCTGTTTTGTACCATTGTAACACACTGACTGACAACCACCGTCATTCACACACACACACACACACACACACACACACACACACACACACCTAAACACCATCAGGGTAACACACATTTGAAAATGCAATAAACATTCATTTAACATAATTAAATGCAACACAAAACCATAATTTACATAACTGATTAAAAAAAACTAAGAAAAACTAAGAAACAGTTATTTCAACAAAAATACATCAAATATGAAGTGTCACGCAGGGAATTGTGGGAATGTCAATTTACAGTTTTTCACTGTAAATTATACAATCACTTCCAAAATTTTTTAATTTATCTATGGATAACCCCTTGAGATGAACCATCTCATTTTTGAGGGGGTCCTACGTCTTGAACCCAATTTTTTTTTACATTTAATTGTATTTGAAAGTAAAATTACATTAAATGTACAGTCAGATCTATCGCAGTTATCACCGTATATAGTACAGAATCTTTCTGTTAGCCAATTAACAGTATTTTACTGTTAAAATCACAATATTTTTAATGTAAAAGTAGCGCAGTGGAATGTAAAAAACATGCTGTGTGTGAACAGCCCTATAGGAATTATATATTTTTTTGCAATGTATATTTTATCCCTGCCAACTAAAATCCTGCCAAAAGAAGCCAAGCAACAGCCATGAACACAGGCAGAAAGTATCTCAGTGTTGTTATCGAACGAAGGAGCCGATCTGACGGTTTCATGCTAATTAATGCCCTAAACACTCCTTCTAAACCAAGGTTTGCCAACCCGACCAGAGAAGTGTGTCCTGAAACACGAGCACGCATCAGACCCGTGTGCTCATACATCTCCATGAATCCCCGAGGACAAACCCAGTGTTTACAGTAGTTACTGTGGCACATTAGTTACTTTAACCTATCTGTGATCTAATACAACTGTTTGAAGGCTAACATTTACATCCACGCGAACACTATCAAATAGCCTAATTCTTTCATTGTTTACAGCAGATGATAAGAGCTTTCTGCTATATAATATCCTCGATCCTGAGCAGTGAAACCGGAAAAGATGAGGTCATCGCTTCCAGGGCTCTATTTATAGACGTTTAACGGCTGCATATTAAACAAAGCACTCAAGAAATTCAATTAAGAGAGCACTGGACCACAGTGACCTGAAAACAACCCGCGAGGTCATTCAGAAACACTCGCATGCGCTGCAGGGATGAGTGGAGTTTAAAGCTCGGATTTTGGGGCGGCAAAGATTAATGGACAGTTTCTTTTTCCAGGTGTTTTATTGTGGATACAAGAGATTTGCGTTGTGAATTTTACCAAGGGAGAAATCCTCTCCTTGGAAATGAAAACAGTAACACAATATACAGCCTTTATCCAGCTCAGCTGAGAGACGAACTAGCCAGCAGGGTTATTATAGACAACTGAAACTCAACCAAACCAAAAAAATTAAATAAATGCTAACAGAAATAGAATAAAACGTATATAAAAGCTTGCAACATTTTTATTATCTTATGCTTGTGGTCAAAAGTTTGTAATAATTACGATTTTTTTATGTTCTTGAAAGAGTCTCTTCTGCTCATCAAGACTGCATTTATTTGATCAGAAATACAGTAAAAACTGTGAAATATTATTATAATGTAAATCATCAGTTGTCTATGTGAATATACAGTAAAGTGTAATTTATTCCTGTGATCAAAGCTGAATTTATCATCATTACTCCAGTCTTCAGTGTCACATGATCCTTCAGAAATCAGTGTAATATGATGATCTGATGCTCTGGAAACATTTATGATTATTATTATCAATGTTGATAACAGTTGTGCTGCTGCAGATTTCAGTGGAAACCGAGATACATTTTATTTTTTCGGATTCTTTTTAATGAATGGAAAGTTCAAAAGAACAGCATTTATGTGAAACAATCTTTTGTAACATTATAAATGTCTTTACTGTCACTTTTGATCAATTTAATGTGCCCCTGATGAATAAAACTACTTGAATACATACAATTCTAAGTGGTATTGTATCAAGTTTACACATAAATATGAAGCAGACAACGTTTTAAGGCCGTATAGAGCCAGAGAGACGTGACCGAGGAGGGGCTGGCGAGGGAAACTCCTGGTGGAGCCGATGGAGAGTCGAGCCATGATGGATCCAGGCTAACTGAGGAAGGCGGAGACCCAAGGCAAAGCTGAGGGGACGGAGACCCAGGCGGAGCTGAGGGGACGGAGACCCAGGCAGAGCTGAGGGGACAGAGACCCAGGCGGCGCTGAGGGGAAGGAGACCCAGGCGGAGCTGAGGGGAAGGAGGCCCAGGCGGAGCTGAGGGGAAGGAGACCCAGGCGGAGCTGAGGGGAAGGAGACCCAGGCGGAGCTGAGGGGGAAGGAGGCCCAGGCGGAGCTGAGGGGAAGGAGACCCAGGCGGAGCTGAGGGGAAGGAGACCCAGGCGGAGCTGAGGGGAAGGAGGCCCAGGCGGAGCTGAGGGGATGGAGACCCAGGCGGAGCTGAGGGGACGGAGACCCAGGCGGAGCTAAGGGGATGGAGACCCAGGCGGAGCTGAGGGGAAGGAGACCCAGGCGGAGCTGAGGGGAAGGAGACCCAGGCGGAGCTGAGGGGAAGGAGGCCCAGGCGGAGCTGAGGGGAAGGAGGCCCAGGCGGAGCTGAGGGGACGGAGACCCAGGTGGAGCTGAGGGGACGGAGACCCAGGCGGAGCTGAGGGGAAGGAGGCCCAGGCGGAGCTGAGGGGAAGGAGGCCCAGGCGGAGCTGAGGGGAAGGAGACCCAGGCGGAGCTGAGGGGAAGGAGGCCCAGGCGGAGCTGAGGGGAAGGAGGCCCAGGCAGAGCTGAGGGGAAGGAGGCCCAGGCCGAGCTGAGGGGACGGAGACCCAGGCGGAGCTGAGGGGAAGGAGGCCCAGGGTGGAGCTGAGGGGCCGGAGACCCAGGGTGGAGCTGAGGGGACGGAGACCCAGGGTGGAGCTGAGGGGATGGAGACCCAGGCGGAGCTGAGGGGACGGAGACCCAGGCGGAGCTGAGGGGACGGAGACCCAGTGTGGAGCTGAGGGGACGGAGACCCAGGTGACGAAGACCCAGGTGGAGCTGAGGGGATGGGGACCCAGGGTGGAGCTGAGGGGATGGAGACCCAGGGTGGAGCCGTATGTGTCTGAGTTGGAGGCATGGGCTTGGCAGACCTGGGCTGAGGTGGTGTGACTGAGGATGATTGAGAACCGGAGGGAAGGAGGAGCCCGCGGAGCCTGAGGGATGACAGACCATGGTGGAGCCAGAGGAGACTTGTGCTGGACGATGAAGGAGACTTGAGGCTGGGCGGAACCAATGGCAAGGATGAGGACTCAGAACTGGGCTGAGCCAGCAGAGATGAAGACGTTTTGGAACTGACTTGAGGCAGGTGATGTATGGAGATCCACATATTACCAGAACACACTCCATATCTGTGACCCTGGAGCACAAACCCAGTCTGGAGTCACACAGTTATATCTGTGGCAATAGCAACTATACACTGTACGGGTCAAAATTATTGATTTTTCTTTTATGCCAAAAATCATGAGGATATTAAGATCATGTTCCATGAAGATATTTAGTAAATGTCCTACCGTAAATATATAAAACATGTATTTGTGTGAGTGAGTGCAGGACAATCGTGAACATAAATGCACAACTTTAAAGGAGATTTTCTCAATGTTTAGATTTTTTTGCTCCTCAGATTCCAGATTTTCAATAGTTGAAATAAACAAATATTGTCCTATCCTAACAAACCACACATCAATGGAGAGATTATTTATTCATGTTTTATATGACATATACGTCTCAGTTCAAATGCATCAATTCTGCTGTGTTCTTCCCAGTGTGTGTGACTTCATCTTGCTCTTTTTGCATCTCTTGTGCTTGTTGTGCGCTCTCACACACACACACACACACACATAGTTCCAGTGTACTGTGACCGTTTCGGCATGATTGAGACCCGGCCAAATTTGTAAACGCTTACCGAAGCCATAGACTCTAATTTGCTTCTTTTCCAGATAAAAATAAACAGAGACATTCTTGGTCATTTCTTTATGCTCTTTATTTGAGATTGATTCTGTGTTCCCGCTAAACGCATCCTGAACGCGAAGCCTTTTTAGGTGAAATCCTGCCAGTTTCCAGGCTATCAGAAAGCGCTCGGTACTCCGGTGAGGTTCTGACCTCCAGTTCTTGACCGCTGAGAGATATTTCTAGAGTTCGCACTCAGGCCCAGATCATTTATATTTGAACTCCAGCCACTTTCAAACATCTGTACGATCCGAAAGTGAAATTAAATAATTAATTTGCAACCCAGGTATGTATGAGAGTCATAGCGAAGGTAAGTTAGAACCACATGTTCATTTGAGCGGAAAGCATCTGGAGATGATGAGCTCGCGCTGTTGATGATAGGAATGCACTGAACACGGGCAGCGCGAAACACACTCGTTTAAAGAAAACAACAGCACACTAATGTGTTGCAGCTTTGCATCAATAACAGCACAACACTTGAAGACTTTATTGCCCAGCGTTGTAATTCATCTCGCTGCCAGCTCAGAGACTCTCAAAACAATAAGGGACTTTATTATTCAATAAAGGAGCAATATAATCCACTTTACAATTTCCTTCCCAACCAGAGAACATGCGTTATTTGCGTGATTTCCCCCGCGCAGTTCTTCGCAGGCCTCTCTGCCGGCGGTGGTCCTGCTTTAATAACTCCAGCGGGACGGCTTCGTTTCAATAGGAGCCAGAAGGCCTGCATTAATAGTTGATTAATCGGTAATGCTTCATTTGAAGCCCTCTCTCACACCGGCCATGAAGCGCTACACAACATCCTGGTGACGCGGGTCACGTGACGGGCTGATGATGTCAGCGGGTAAACATGACTCGAACGCCATCACATTGATATAACCACAAACCTATTTATTGATAAAGGAAATAACGGTGAACTTTTGGATGTGAATTTTGGTATAAAAAATAGTACACAATACATAAATGTATAAAAAATAAATGTATATATATAAATTCTGTTAAATCAATTTGGACGATTTGTTGTTGGTAAAACTCTATTAACCCTTTTGACCTTGTTTCCAAATACAAATTGTAATGGCAACTTTCTACCTCACAATTCAGACTTTTTACTCTCAATTCAGACTTTTTTTCTGACAAATTCCGACTTTTTTTCTAACAAATTCCGACTTTTTTCTGACAAATTCCGACTTTTTTTCTAACAAATTCCGACTTTTTTCTCACAATTATGACTTTTTTCTGACAAATTCTGACTTCTTTTCTCACAATTATGACAAATTCCGACTTTTTTCTCACAATTATGACTTTTTTCTGACAAATTCCAACTTTTTTTCTCACAATTATGACTTTTTTTCTAACAAATTCCGACTTTTTTCTCGCAATTCTGAGTTTATTTCTGAACAAGTTGCAATATTTTTTTATGATCATTTATTCTGTAAAATGTAACTACAGAAAGCAATTAAAGTTTAAAGGTTAAAGTTTTCCATTTCACCCACATTCATTAATTCACCATTCATTAATATATATATATATATTAACCCCTCCTTGAACTGCCACCTTAATCTTCTTCTTCTTTAGGGATCTGGTGTTTAATCTTCTTCTTCTTTAGGGATCTGGTGTTTAATCTTCTTCTTTAGGGATCTGGTGTTTAATCGTGTTCTTCTTTAGGGATCTGGTGTTTAATCTTCTTCTTCTTCTTTAGGGATCTGGTGTTTAATCTTCTTTAGGGATCTGGTGTTTAATCTTCTTCATTAGGGATCTGGTGTTTAATCTTCTTCTTCTTTAGGGATCTGGTGTTTAATCTTCTTCTTCTTTAGGGATCTGGTGTTTAATCTTCTTCTTCTTCTTTAGGGATCTGGTGTTTAATCTTCTTTAGGGATCTGGTGTTTAATCTTCTTCATTAGGGATCTGGTGTTTAATCTTCTTCTTTAGGGATCTGGTGTTTAATCTTCTTCTTCTTTAGGGATCTGGTGTTTAATCGTGTTCTTCTTTAGGGATCTGGTGTTTAATCTTCTTCTTTAGGGATCTGGTGTTTAATCTTCTTCTTCTTCTTTAGGGATCTGGTGTTTAATCTTCTTCTTCTTTAGGGATCTGGTGTTTAATCTTCTTCTTTAGGGATCTGGTGTTTAATCTTCTTCTTTAGGGATCTGGTGTTTAATCTTCTTC
>JARPMJ010001976.1:107500-127500 GCA_033366665.1 Phoxinus dragarum
GACCATGGCCTCGGATTTGGAGGTGCTGATTCTCATCCCAGCCGCTTCACACTCGGCTGCAAACCGTCCCAGTGCATGCTGAAGTTCCTGGTCTGAAGGGGCCAACACGACAACATCATCCGCAAAGAGCAGAGACGAAATCGTGTTGTTCCCAAACCCGACACCCTCCGGCCCCTGGCTGCGCCTAGAAATTCTGTCCATAAAAATTATGAACAGAACCGGCGACAAAGGGCAGCCCTGCCAGAGTCCAACATGCACCAGGAAGAAGTCTGACTTACTGCCGGCAATGCGAACCAAGCTCCTGCTTCGGTCGTACAGGGACCGGACAGCCCTTAGCAAAGGACCCCGGTCCCCATACTCCCGGAGCACCCTCCACAGGACACCACGAGGGACACAGTCGAATGCCTTCTCCAAATCCACAAAGCACATGTGGATTGGTTGGGCAAACTCCCCATGAACCCTCCAGCACCCTGGAGAGGGTATAGAGCTGGTCCAGTGTTCCACGGCCCGGACGAAAACCGTACTGTTCCTCCTGAATCCGAGGTTCTACTATCGGCCGTATTCTCCTCTCCAGTACCCTGGCATAGACTTTCCCAGGGAGGCTGAGAAGTGTGATCCCCCTGTAGTTGGAACACACCCTCCGGTCCCCCTTCTTAAAAAGAGGGACCACCACCCCCGGTCTGCCATCCCAGAGGCACTGTCCCCGACCGCCACGCGATGCTGCAGAGGCGTGTCAGCCAAGACAGCCCCACAACATCCAGAGACTTGAGGTTACTCAGGGCGGATCTCATCCAACCCCCGGTGCCTTGCCACCGGGGGGTGGCAAGGCACCGGGGGTGGATGAGTTTCTTGACTACCTAGGGAGGAGTTTCTTGACTACCTCGGTGACTTCCAGCTTGGGTGATGGACGGAGTCCACCTCTGAGCCCTCAGCCTCTGCTTCCTCAATGGAAGACGTGACGGCGGGATTGAGAAGATCCTCGAAGTATTCCTTCCACCGTCCGACGACATCCCCAGTTGAGGTCAACAGCTGCCCACCTCCACTGTAGACAGCGGTGGTAGGGCACTGCTTCCCTCTCCTGAGGCGCCGAACGGTTTGCCAGAATTTCTTCGAGGCCAGCGATAGTCCTTTTCCATGGCCTCACCGAACTCCTCCCAGGCCCGAGTTTTTGCCTCCACAACCACCTGGGCTGCAGTTCGCTTGGCCTGCCGGTTACCCGTCAGCTGCCTCAGGAGTCCCACAAGACAACCAGGCCTGATAGGACTCATTCTTCAGCTTGACGGCATCCCTTACTTCCGGTGTCCACCACCGGGTTCGGGATTGCCGCCTCGACAGGCACCGGAGACCTTACGGCCACAGCTCCGAGCAGCCGCTTCAACAATGGAGGTGGAGAACATGGTCCACTCGGACTCAATATCTCCAGCCTCCCTCGGGATCCGGTCGAAGCTCTGCAAGAGGTGGGAGTTGAAGATCTTTCTGACAGGAGACTCAGCCAAACGTTCCCAGCAGACCCTTACAGTACGCTTGGGTCTGTCGAGTCTGTCCAGCTTCCTCCCCCGCCATCGGATCCAACTCACCACCAGGTTGTGATCAGTTGACAGCTCCGCCCCACTCTTTACCCGAGTGTCCAAGACATATGGGCGCAGGTCAGATGAAACAACCACAAAGTCGATCATCGACCTACGGCCTAGGGTGTCCTGGTGCCACGTGTACTGATGGACACCCTTATGCTTGAACATGGTGTTCGTTATGGACAAACTGTAACTAGCACAGAAGTCCAATAACTGAACACCGCTCGGGTTCAGATCAGGGGGGCCGTTCCTCCCAATCACGCCCCTCCAGGTAACACTGTCGTTGCCCACGTGGGCGTTGAAGTCCCCCCCCCCAGTAGAACGACGGAGTCCCCAGTCGGAGCACTTTCCAGCACCCCTCCCAGAGACTCCAAGAAGGCCGGGTACTCTGCACTGCCGTTTGGCCCATAGGCACACACGACAGACAGTGAGAGACCTATCCCCGACCCGTAGGCGCAGCGAAACGACCCTGTCGTTCACCGGGGGTAAACTCCAACACATGGCGGCTGAGCTGGGGGGCTATAAGTAAACCCACACCAGCCCGCCGCCTCTCACTATGGGCAACTCCAGAGTGGTGAAGAGTCCATCCTCTTTTGAGGGAGGGTGGTTCCAGAGCCCAAGCTGTGCGTAGAGGTGATCCCAACTATCTCTAGTTGGAACCTCTCAACCTCACGCACAATCTCAGGCTCCTTCCCCGCCCAGCGAGGTGACGTTCCACGTCCCTTAGAGCTAGTTTCCGTGTCCAGGGATTGGGTTGTCGAGGCCCCCGCCTTCGACTGCCGCCCGATCCTCTCAGCACCAGCCCGTTACGGTCCCTCCTGTAGGTGGTGAGCCTACGGGAAGGTGGCCCCACGTCGCTCCTTCGGGCTGAGCCCGGCCGGGACCCCGTGGGGGGAGCCCGGCCACCAGGCGCTCGCATACGAGCCCCAACCCCAGGTCTGGCTCCAGGGTGGGGCCCCGGCTGCGCCATACCGGGCGACGTCACGGTCCTCGATTTAATTTTTATCATAAGGGCTTTTTGAACCACTCTTAGTCTGACCCGTAACCTAGGACCTGTTTGCCTTGGGAGACCCTACCAGGGGCATATAGCCCCGGACAACATAGCTCCTAGGGTCATTCGGGTACTCAAACCCCTCCACCACGTTAAAACACCAGATCCCTAAAGAAGAACACGATTAAACACCAGATCCCTAAAGAAGAAGAAGATTAAACACCAGATGATGTGACGCGCAGGTTTAATGTCCGCCATAAACAAGAGGAATGCATCGGTTCGTCTGACGCTGATCAACATCTTCATAGCACACACACACACACGCACGCACGCACGCACACACACACACACACACACACACACACACACACACAGATCCAGCATGAGTGTATGCGGGAACACATTCCTCCACATATACAGGAGTCTTCAGACTAAACACGCGTGTTACATGTTCAGAGATCTGACCCCAACATATACAGCTCTTTCTTTCCAATCATAAATCAAACTATGAAAACAGATCTCCGTTTATCTGACAGAAACCAAGCCGTTTTGTTCTTCCAGAGAGAATATGTAATGTTTTGATGTAGATGTTGTTGTTGAAAGCGGTTGTAATGGATTTACTGGGCGAGATGTATTTCTACGTGGAGTTTAAAATCAATTCAGCACTGGTGTGTGATTCCTAATTCTATTCGGATTTGCGTGGGAATATTTCAGTTCTAAACGAAATGAAATAAATTTTCACTGCTAATTCTGAACAATAAACAGCAAAACAAAATTGGTAACTCCTTTAAACGAATTGTTAAAAGAACAATCTCATATGATTCATTCATCTGGGGAATCATTCTTCACTAGACTCACTGCATATGTGATTCACTGAAATGAACTGGCTCAGAAGAGTCATTTGTTTGTCACATATTTTATTTTTTTGCCATTGTTTTGTTTGTTTGTTTATTTATTTATTTTGCTGCACATTCAATACACTTGCAAGACTGCAAACTGCAATTTCACCAAAGATTTCCAAATTAAGATCTCAATATTTACCATTATATATATATATAGGCTATAGTCATTCATGCATATTTGTTCTCCGCTGTCCTCCAGCTTTCAGCCTCTCAGAGAACATGAATTCCCGAAAGCTACACAGAAATAAAGCCGGTCCAGACGGAGTCCGAGGCTCAGTGTTGTTCTGGATTCCGGGATGATTGTGTGCTGGACTCAGATCTCTGGGCTCACGACACCAGCTCCTCAAATCTTCTGGTCCTCCGCGTGGCTCTGGCCCGCCGCCGGCTCTGGTTTGGGTTCTGCTTCTCCTGTCCGGCGTCGAGTGAAACTCTCAGTGTGGCCTTTACACACACAGACTTTATTTACAGAGGAACAGTGCGTGAGAGAAAGCTCTGATAACGTCTGATAAAGCCAATCATATGAAGCAGTTTGACTATTAATATGTGAGTTCTGACGAGGATCTCGACTAAGCTCTTCGTAGTACAAGTCTATCTATCTATCTATCTATCTATCTATCTATCTATCTATCTATCTATCTATCTGTCTGTCTGTCTATCTATCTATCAATCTAACAGTCTGTCTGTCTATCCATCCTTCATAATTTCATAACGTCTCAAAATAAGACAACTCCTGGCGTGAGTGTTGTAGCGGGAGTTTTAAAGACACGAATAACAAACACAGCACCGCAGGACAGTGTGATGACACAAAGCTTCACTTTAATTTGAATTTGATTTTGGTACAAGTGTTGTTTCTCCTCACTGCACTGTAAATGCACCCCGAAAAGAACCCGGAGAATTATGCATTTATTCAAAGTGTAGAAATGTTTTCGCTGAAAACTGATGAATGATATTCCTGACATCTAAACACATTAAATTATACAAAAACTAAGACATCATTTATAATAGACCCTGTGTGGAATGTTTTTTGTGATTTTCTGCATTCAGGATGCCAATAAACACACGCTGAAAGATAATGATTCTGATGAATCCAATATGCTTTTAAACGCTGGATGGATAACCTGTTAGAGACATGTGTGTGTGTGTGTGTGTGTGTCGGGCTGTTACTGTATACAGACACATATCATGAGCGCACAGGCGAGTTCCAGACATGTCTCACACACACACACACACACACACACACACACACACACACACACACACACACACACAAACACACACACACACACACTCAGATGTAAGATGTCACGGCCGCAGACGTGTCTTACACACACACACACACACACACACTCTCAGATATAAGATGTCACCGGCCGCAGACATGTCACAAATGCACACACACACACACACACACTCAGATGTAAGATGTCACGGCCGCAGACGTTGTCACACGCACACACACACACACACACACACACACACACACACAAACACACACACACACACACACATACACACACAAACACACGCTCACTCACTCACACACACACACACACCACACTCAGATGTCACGGCCGCAGACGTGTCACACACACACACACACACACACACACACACACACACACACTCACTCACTCACTCACTCACTCACACACACACACACACACGCACACACTCAGATGTAAGATGTCACGGCCGCAGACGTGTCACACACACACACACACACACACACTCAGATGTAAGATGTCACGGGCCGCAGACGTGTCACACACACACACACACACACACACACACACTCAGATGTAAGATGTCACGGCCGCAGACGTGTCACACACACACACACACACACACACACTCAGATGTAAGATGTCACGGCCGCAGACGTGTCACACACACACACACACACACTCACACACACACACACATAGTAAGATGTATGATGTCACGGCCGCAGACGTGTCACACACACACACACACACACACACACACACACTCAGATGTAAGATGTCACGGCGCAGACTTCGGCCCAATTACAGGGAGGGATTAGGCCGGGGCTCGGTGACCCGCGCAGGAATGCCCAGGGGATGCTCAGTGTTCACTGTCCCGCTCTGGCCTTTAAACACTTTCACTGCTAATTAACCCTTCCCGACGGCAGTCGTGAGGAAACGTGTGCGGGACACACACTCTCGCTCAGGAACAGCCGTGCACAACTCAAGATGACCTAATGTAAATATTTGACCTGGGCTGTATATGGAGCGCGTGGCAGAGCGAGCCGACGGGTCTCAGCGCCATTAGCGAGTCTGAGCTTTGCTTAAAGTCCAGCTAGTGCTCAGAGACATCTGGACAGAGAAGAACCTGTGTGTGTGTGTGTGTGTGTGTGTGTACCTTTACATTTGTATTTTACCTGTCTCTGTGCTTCTGTCCCTGTGCTTCTGTCCCTGTGCTTCTGTCTCTGTGCTTCTGCCCCTGTGATTCTGTCCCTGTGCTTCTGTCCCTGTGCTTCTGTCTCTGTGCTTCTGTCTCTGTGCTTCTGTCTCTGTGCTTCTGTCCCTGTGCTTCTGTCTCTGTGCTTCTGTCCCTGTGCTTCTGTCTCTGTGCTTCTGTCCTCTGTGCTTCTGTCTCTGTGCTTCTGTCTCTGTGCTTCTGTCTCTGTGCTTCTGTCCCTGTGCTTCTGACTCTGTGCTTCTGTCTCTGTGCTTCTGTCTCTGTGCTTCTGTCTCTGTGCTTCTGTCCCTGTGCTTCTGTCTCTGTGCTTCTGTCTCTGTGCTTCTGTCCCCTGTGCTTCTGTCTCTGTGCTTCTGTCTCTGTGCTTCTGTCTCTGTGCTTCTGTCCCTGTGCTTCTGTCTCTGTGCTTCTGTCTCTGTGCTTCTGTCCCTGTGCTTCAGTCCCTGTGCTTCTGTCTCTGTGCTTCTGTCTCTGTGCTTCTGTCTCTGTGCTTCTGTCCCTGTGCTTCTGACTCTGTGCTTCTGCCCCTGTGATTCTGTCTCTGTGCTTCTGTCCCTGTGCTTCTGTCTCTGTGCTTCTGTCTCTGTGCTTCTGTCCCTGTGCTTTCTGACTCTGTGCTTCTGTCTCTGTGCTTCTGTCTCTGTGCTTCTGTCTCTGTGCTTCTGTCCCTGTGCTTCTGTCTCTGTGCTTCTGTCTCTGTGCTTCTGTCCCTGTGCTTCTGTCTCTGTGCTTCTGTCTCTGTGCTTCTGTCTCTGTGCTTCTGTCTCTGTGCTTCTGTCTCTGTGCTTCTGCCCCTGTGATTCTGTCTCTGTGCTTCTGTCTCTGTGCTTCTGACTCTGTGCTTCTGCCCCTGTGATTCTGTCTCTGTGCTTCTGTCCCTGTGCTTCTGTCTCTGTGCTTCTGTCTCTGTGCTTCTGTCCCTGTGCTTCTGACTCTGTGCTTCTGTCTCTGTGCTTCTGTCTCTGTGCTTCTGTCTCTGTGCTTCTGTCTCTGTGCTTCTGTCTCTGTGCTTCTGTCCCTGTGCTTCTGTCTCTGTGCTTCTGTCTCTGTGCTTCTGTCCCTGTGCTTCTGTCTCTGTGCTTCTGTCTCTGTGCTTCTGTCTCTGTGCTTCTGTCTCTGTGCTTCTGTCTCTGTGCTTCTGTCTCTGTGCTTCTGCCCCTGTGATTCTGTCTCTGTGCTTCTGTCCCTGTGCTTCTGTCTCTGTGCTTCTGTCTCTGTGCTTCTGTCCCTGTGCTTCTGACTCTGTGCTTCTGTCTCTGTGCTTCTGTCTCTGTGCTTCTGTCTCTGTGCTTCTGTCCCTGTGCTTCTGACTCTGTGCTTCTGTCTCTGTGCTTCTGTCTCTGTGCTTCTGTCCTCTGTGCTTCTGTCCTCTGTGCTTCTGTCCCTGTGCTTCTGTCTCTGTGCTTCTGTCTCTGTGCTTCTGTCTCTGTGCTTCTGTCCCTGTGCTTCTGTCTCTGTGCTTCTGTCTCTGTGCTTCTGTCCCTGTGCTTACAGTCCCCTGTGCTTCTGTCTCTGTGCTTCTGTCTCTGTGCTTCTGTCCCTGTGCTTCTGACTCTGTGCTTCTATCTCTGTGCTTCTGTCTCTGTGCTTCTGTCTCTGTGCTTCTATCCCTGTGCTTCTGTCTCTGTGCTTCTGTCCCTGTGCTTCAGTCCCTGTGCTTCTGTCTCTGTGCTTCTGTCTCTGTGCTTCTATCCCTGTGCTTCTGTCTCTGTGCTTCTGTCTCTGTGCTTCTGTCTCTGTGCTTCTGTCTCTGTGCTTCTATCCCTGTGCTTCTGTCCCTGTGCTTCTGTCTCTGTGCTTCTGTCCCTGTGCTTCTGTCTCTGTGCTTCTGTCCCTGTGCTTCTGTCTCTGTGCTTCTGTCTCTGTGCTTCTGCCCCTGTGATTCTGTCCCTGTGCTTCTGTCCCTGTGCTTCTGTCTCTGTGCTTCTGTCTCTGTGCTTCTGTCTCTGTGCTTCTGTCCCTGTGCTTCTGTCTCTGTGCTTCTGTCCCTGTGCTTCTGTCTCTGTGCTTCTGTCTCTGTGCTTCTGTCTCTGTGCTTCTGTCTCTGTGCTTCTGCCCCTGTGATTCTGTCCCTGTGCTTCTGTCCCTGTGCTTCTGTCTCTGTGCTTCTGTCTCTGTGCTTCTGTCTCTGTGCTTCTGTCCCTGTGCTTCTGTCCCTGTGCTTCTGTCTCTGTGCTTCTGTCCCTGTGCTTCTGTCTCTGTGCTTCTGTCTCTGTGCTTCTGTCCCTGTGCTTCCTGACTCTGTGCTTCTGTCCTCTGTGCTTCTGTCTCTGTGCTTCTGTCCTCTGTGCTTCTGTCCCTGTGCTTCTGTCTCTGTGCTTCTGTCTCTGTGCTTCTGTCCCTGTGCTTCTGTCTCTGTGCTTCTGTCTCTGTGCTTCTGTCTCTGTGCTTCTGTCCCTGTGCTTCTGTCTCTGTGCTTCTGTCTCTGTGCTTCTGTCCCTGTGCTTCAGTCCCTGTGCTTCTGTCTCTGTGCTTCTGTCTCTGTGCTTCTGTCCCTGTGCTTCTGACTCTGTGCTTCTGTCTCTGTGCTTCTGTCTCTGTGCTTCTGTCTCTGTGCTTCTATCCCTGTGCTTCTGTCCCTGTGCTTCTGTCTCTGTGCTTCTGTCCCTGTGCTTCTGTCTCTGTGCTTCTGTCCCTGTGCTTCTGTCTCTGTGCTTCTGTCTCTGTGCTTCTGTCCCTGTGCTTCTGTCTCTGTGCTTCTGTCTCTGTGCTTCTGTATCTGTGCTTCTGTCTCTGTCCCTGTGCTTCTGTCTCTGTGCTTCTGTCTATGTGCTTCTGTCTCTGTGCTTCTGTCCCTGTGCTTCTGTCTCTGTGCTTCTGTCCCTGTGCTTCTGTCCCTGTGCTTCTGTCTCTGTGCTTCTGTCCCTGTGCTTCTGTCTCTGTGCTTCTGTCTATGTGCTTCTGTCTCTGTGCTTCTGTCCCTGTGCTTCTGTCTCTGTGCTTCTGTCTCTGTGCTTCTGTCCCTGTGCTTCTGTCTCTGTGCTTCTGTCTCTGTGCTTCTGTCCCTCTGCTTCTGTCCCTCTGCTTCTGTCCCTCTGCTTCTGTCTCTGTGCTTCTGTCCCTGTGCTTCTGTCCCTGTGCTTCTGTCTCTGTGCTTCTGTCTCTGTGGTTCTGTCTCTGTGCTTCTGTCTCTGTGCTTCTGTCTCTGTGCCTTCTGTCCCTCCTGTGCTTCTGTCTCTGTGCTTCTGTCTCTGTGCTTCTGTCTCTGTGCTTCTGTCCCTGTGCTTCTGTCCCTGTGCTTCTGTCTCTGTGCTTCTGTCTCTGTGCTTCTGTCCCTGTGCTTCTGTCTCTGTGCTTCTATCTCTGTGCTTCTGTCCCTGTGCGTCTGTCTATGTGCTTCTGTCTCTGTGCTTCTGTCTCTGTGCTTCTGTCTATGTGCTTCTGTCTCTGTGCTTCTATCTCTGTGCTTCTGTCCTGTGCTTCTGTCTCTGTGCTTCTGTAATGTTGTTTCAGAATATTGTTCCAAAATATGTTTCATTACCGCAACAGATGTTCATTAAATGTTATTTTAATTATTATAAAATGTTGTAGTTTGCTTTTAAATGCATACAGAATTTACACATTATGTTTTTTCAGGTTTGTCACATCATTTTGAAAATGTGTCAGGTTTCATTCAAATATATATATATAAAAAAAGGTTGTAAATTGTGGAAGGTGTTGCGGTAATGAGAGAAATTAAATTTAAAATAAATATAATTTCAGATGTTTAAATAACTGTGCATGACTGTTAATAATCCATTTTAAAAAATGTGAAAATGTATTTTTCTTTTCTAACAGTGTTGATGTTTTCAGACTGTTGCGGTAATGTTCGACTTTGTTTTGGAAAATATGCTCAAAAAAGGTCTTAAATTGTAGAAAAGTAAATGTTTTTAAATTAATGTTCACACATTCTCCAGACTTTGTTTCTAATGTCAGATTTTTTTTTGTTAATTCAAGAATTTTTGAAATTTTCATGTTTGAAATGTTTGAAACCAAGCTTTTGTGAGAATCACACACACACACACACTCTTCAAAAACTACTCTTTAAATCTCTTGACAATCTAAAAGACGTAAATGACATTTGTATGTATTCTAAATAGAAGATGTAGATTGCACTGAATGTCAGCTTGATTATTCTGCTCAAGATAATGATTTATTGACTCCTCATGTCATGCAAACAAGAAACTCTTCTTCTAACCACAGGCCGAGATCTGTCGCTCACCCACACAACTCTGCGATGCTGTCTGCGGATGTTCGTTGGAACGATGGTTTCGGGAAACACACACTCGCTGATAACGACAGAACGCGCGACTGCAGTTGGCTAGCGATGCTTTGGGAAACCCTGAGCGTGCCAGAGACGCAGAGACTGACCCGTGTTCTGACGGACTGTGGGAGCCGGAGGAAGGGATGCTCGGAGAATCCAACACTCCAGATAAGATAACGGATCCTGACTGATCGCACAGCTCCGGCTGAAGACATATGAGTATTCAACTCTCCCACACATCACATGCAGATCATCACTAATACTGCTTTATGAGGATAACTAACAACACATATTCATTTGAGTTTGTTCTTCCTCAGGGTTTCTGTCTTGTTTTCTAGTACAAATTTCTAAACGTTCTAAAATCAAGACACATTTACTGGAAAAGCAAAATTACTTAAACCGCCTGTGATGCTATTTTAATGTTCCTAATGCTGTTTTAGAGTCTCCTCTAACAGGTCCACATGCATTCAAGCTCAAAAACACTGATTTCCTCATAATCTCCACTGCAGCGTCAGCTCTTTTCTCTCAGTTTCTGAAACGCTTCCATCGAAGATTCAGTCTCTCTAAACCCCGCCTCTCTGAGAGCTGCTCTGCTCTGATTGGTCAGAAACCAATTCAGTCTCTCTAAACCCCGCCTCTCTGAGAGCTGCTCTGCTCTGATTGGTCAGAAAGCAATTCAGTCTCTCTAAACCCCGCCTCTCTGAGAGCTGCTCTGCTCTGATTGGTCAGAAAGCAATTCAGTCCCTCTAAACCCCGCCTCTCTGAGAACTGCTCTGTTCTGATTGGTCAGAAAGCAAAATAGTCTCTCTAAACCCCGCCTCTCTGAGAGCTGCTCTGCTCTGATTGGTCAGAAAGCAATTCAGTCTCTCTAAGCTCCGCCTCTCTGAGAGCTGCTCTGCTCTGATTGGTCAGAAAGCAAACGCTCATTATCATATCTGAATCTCAGCTCTTGATCACAGTGATGCGAACAGTAAAGATGGCGTGAGTTTTACCGTCTCGATCTCAGAGAACAGCGTCTTCTCCACATGAACAACACGAACCGAACTCTTCCAGTCTCAGATACACTACAGTGTTAGAGGGCGGGGCTAAGAGACGCTGCTCAGCCAATAGACACCAGAGGCGGGAATTATGCTAATGAGTTACACACCTATGTGTGTGTGTGTGTGTGTGTATGAGTGTATAAGTGTATGTCTGTCTGTCAGTGTGTGTGTGTGTGTGTGTGTGTGTATGTATGAGTGTATAAGTGTATGTGTGTGTGTATGAGTGTATAAGTGTATGTGTGTGTGTGTATATGATAGTGTGTGTGTGTGTGTGTGTGTGTGTGTGTGTGTGTGTTCTCACAGTAGGAGTGTCTCAGTCTGCTCTGCTTTAAGATCCTCCCAGCTCTCGTCTCGTCTCAGTTTCTCTCTCATGGATCAGAGAGTCAGTTTAGTGCGAGCCGGAGCTCAGCAGACGCGCGTCATGTGTGTGTGTGAGAGACGCTGAGTGTGTGTGTGTGTGTGAGCGAACACTTGATGCTCTGACACTGGAAGCACAATGACTCTTCTGGGCTCTGAACACTCCGTTCTGATTCGCAGCAAGTTTAAATCAGGTGAGAACGTTTATTTATAGGGTCATTTATTAACAATATGAAAAGATGTCAGAGTTTGAGATCTACTTGAAAACTTTACTCTGGAATATGAAGCCAATATTTATGCTTTTACAGATATTAGTGTAACTTTTGTAACTAAACTGGCTTTGTAGCTCTTGGTTGTTGTAAACGCTTTTAAACAGCCTGAAGTGCTTTGATATAATCTGTGGGAAAACTGATATTCTTAGTTTCCAGTACAAATCTAAACATTCATTAATAATAATAATAATAATAATAATAATACATTTTATTATTTAATTAACCAAGATACATTAACTGGAGAAGGGGAACTACTTAAGTATAATAATTAAAAAATTAATATAGTTTGTGCTTAAAACAAGAAAATGTTTAAGACATTTTGTTTTGTTTTCCATTTGAATTTAAGTCAATTTTTCTGACTCCATTTGGAAGATTTTGAGTGTGTGTGTGTGTGTGTGTGTGTGTGTGTGGTGTGTTTTAAGCATAACTCACTTAAATTTGATAATTTTTCCATAAAAAGTCATTAAATTTAAACTCAAGTAAATGCATCTTGATTTTTAATAATGTTTGTACTGAGGAAAAAACATATTTTTTTGCAGTTAAACTCCTAATGTGCTTTTTACTGGCTTCTCACCTGCTTTGTTTACTAGTCTCGAGTCTTCCTCTTACTCTTCCTCTCAGTCCGTGTATCTCTGACATCAGTGAAGCTCTCAGTGCATCCGTGAACAACACTGCCCCCCTTTCTGACGAGAACGTTACTGAATAACTGATGTGAGAATCTGTGAAGGTCCTCTTTGCTTCTGTCTTTTAATCATCGAGACTCACAGCGTTTGGACACAGCGTTCCTCGCGTTCGGCACGTAATGGGTTTTACCGCTGGAATTACAGACGAAATTGAGCTTTTCCTTCACGAGGGGAAATGAGCCTAAGCTCA
Organism: Phoxinus dragarum; assembly: GCA_033366665.1. NCBI lineage: Eukaryota > Metazoa > Chordata > Actinopteri > Cypriniformes > Leuciscidae > Phoxinus > Phoxinus dragarum. The sequence continues at coordinate 120,192 of JARPMJ010001976.1, forward strand.
GGGGAAGCGGACGGAGCGCACAGGGCATGATGGGATACGGGTGTGTGTGTGTGTGTGTGTGTGTGTGAGAGAGAGAGCGGCACACACTCAGATGCTTGTTCTGTGTGTGTGTGTGTGTGATCGAGCTGTTCTGATAGGCTGTGTTCCCGGTGGACGTGTTCGGCTCGTGTACAGATTACATAAGCGTTTGGACAATTTAAAATGTCACATCTGAGGTCAAACTCTTACACGCTGTCATTCCGCTTCTAAAGTGGATTACAGAGGCGAACCTGTGCAAGCTCACGACCAGTGTGTTTTTCTGGAGAGATGATCAATGTTTTTGAATATGATTAGCATACACAGATTGAAGAACTGGCTCGTGTGTGTGTGTGTGTGTGTGTGTGTGTGTGTGTGTGTGTGTGTGTGTGTAGCTCATGCTGCCTTCTCAGGGGTGTTTAGGCAGTTTTAGAAAACTCTTTTATTATCTTTCCATAGAGAGTTTCTACAGATATATGTGCCCGAGTCACTAAAACTGTCACATTTATATCATTTTTATGTGAACAATAAACTTAAATATAAATGTAAGTGTTCATTGGTGACTGTAGGGTAAAGTACATGAGTTAAATAAATGTAAACAGTTTATTTTTTGTTAAATGCTTTGATACAGGAGTCAAAGATCATTGCTGTTCTGTTTTTAACTTAATACCTTTTTTAATATAGGCTACTTTATAAATTACTAAAGATAAATATATGAAGCTGTGTTTTCTGAAAAGAAGTATCAAAATTACATGAGTTTATTTTAGTTATTTAGTTAAATTAGTTGTTTTCCTTTTGAATTGAGTTTGTCTGACTCTATTGGTTTAATTACAAACTGTGTAGAATTGCAGCCGAACATTTGTATGAGAAAAAAAAATGCAAATTACAATAATGAAAAATAAATCCAGGCACACTATAAAAAGGGATTTTTACAAAGAAATACTACTTTAGTGTTTTTACTTCAAAAGTTCAGATGTAATTAGATGTGAAGAGTTTGTGAAATTCTCTGATTTCTAAGTGAAAGTTGTTTTCAACATTACAATGTCATGAACGATGACTTTAATAAATAGTTTGAATGCCATTGGCAAAAGAAACAGAAGATGACAGACGGTTACAGAGCAGCTTCTGGATCCTGGAGTGTGTGTGTGTGTGTGTGTGTGTGTGTGTGTGTGTGTGTGTGTGTGTGTGTGTGTGTGTGTGTGTGTGTGTGTGTGTGTGTGTGTGTGTGTGTGTGTGTGTGTGTGTGTGTGTGTGTGTGTGTGTGTGTGTGGAGAAAAAAGACCTTTAAACATCTTTGCAGTGATATAATGTTAGCGAAGATCCCGCCGCGTCGACATTTAGATGAATATAGAAACGTGCTGCGCTTTATTTATAACAGAAATGAGAGAACAGCCGTTCAGAAAGCAGATGATCATGGAGATGTTTGTATTCAGATCACGGTTATTCATACAGCACTTTATACAGTAGATGCTTTACAGTATTAAACATGGGACACAGTGTCGCTTTCAGTCTCGCAGCTTCAGTTTCGACTGTAAAGCGGCTCTCCAGTGTTCACGTTTTCACTCGCGTCTGAACCGGAGAAATTAACCAGAGAAGATTCACACCTCAAAGAAGGCGGAGCCTCTGAGCCACACCCACCTATTACATCATCACCACACCGACCAATGGGAGCTCAGATGTTTCGAACTCCAGAATGACATCACACCAGTTCAGGCCTTTAGTCCTCTGGTGGAAGTCTGGGAAATCTCCCAGCATGCCTTGCGAACCTTTCTCCCAGCCGGCAGCCTCGGTCACAGGGAATTAACATCATGTCCTCACGAACTCTGAACTTTAACACTCACGCAGTAGTGATGCACGATATGGATTTATATTTATCTACCAATATATCAGTTATCAGCTTTCAAATATAAAGAATTATCGGTATCAGTCAAAATTTTCATTTCATGTACTACTAATTTTACCAAATCATTTTTTGGACTCTTAAATTGCATTAAAAAAAATTTTTTAAGTTGATATAAAAAAAAATTTGAGCCTCTAAACTGTTTTAAATGACCTTTTCCATGGTAACGCAACGACCGATTTTCAAAACATTTTCAGAGAATGAATTATGTGTTTAACTTTCCATTGACACATAATTTATTTATTACAAAATATGTGATTGGGAACAAAGGCAATAAAAAAAGTTAATATAGTGCATCTCTGAAGCAGGTTTCCCTGATGTTGAGTCCTGTGTGTGTGTGTGTGTGTGTGTGTGTGTGTGTGTGTGTGTGTGTGTGTGTGTGTGTGTGTGTCACGGATGCCTGTGTCGTGTCAAGATTACAGTCTGCTATTTACAGACAGAGCCGTTAACATGACGTGTGTGTTCAGTAGAGTTACTCAGCCTGGTGGAGAAGGACGAATGTGTGCGCTCACTCGGGGAAATATGCTCGAGAAATGTTTTGCTAACATTCCCATTAGGTTATGAAATCATTATTTCTGAACGCTCAAAACATCACGTTTGTTTGTTTTATAGTGTTTTCTGGGTTATGTGAACGGGAACATTCCATTGTATCGTTCTTCAAACATTATGAGATGTTACTTCTGAATGTTCCGAAACAAGTTACATTTAAAAACATTAGATCTAACTACGTTTGCTTTTTAAACGCTCTATGAATGATGTATAAATAATGTTTCTGTGCTGATGTTTCGAGAACATTGTTAAACCCCAGATAACTTTTAACGAATGTTATATTTAGGTGCACAGATATGAACATTGTGGCCGATATAACCGATACTTCTTCATAACCCTTGTGTTGTGTTGCGGGTCAATTTGACCCGTTTCGATTTACTAGTTGTTAGAAATACTGTTTTTTTTCTTGATATTTTGTGACTTTTTCTCATTTATCATCATGAACATGCAAAGTTTCAACATGCTGATGTGTTTTGACATATACAAACAAAATTACTATTACGTTCGTGATGTTCGCGGGTCAATTTGACCCACATATTTTAACGCTCTTAGGCAACTGTACCGACCCAAAATAATAACATTTATTGGTTATATTTTGTTATTGTGGCTTTTTACGACCTTATGAAGCTAAAAAATTAGCTTTTCCATACTTTTTTCAATACAGAAAAATATTTTGTCAGCCACAGATTGTAAAAATTAGCTATCATTTATTTTTTCAAGCTTCCTGAAATAAAATTAAACCTTTGTTTTTTTTCTTGATATTTTGTGACTTGTTCTCGTTTATCATCATGAACATGCATGCAAAGTTTCAACATGCTGATGTGTTTTGACATATACAAACATAATCACTATACGTTCACTATTACTAATAGTGTCAATTTGACCCTCATAGGCAGCTATTCAGAAGAAACTGTACAGACACAATAAAAACATGTATGTGTGTATGGCAGCGCACGTGTGATGTGAGGTGTGTGTGTGTGAGGTGTGTGTGTGTGTGTGTGTGTGTGCGAGAGCAAAACCAGCAGCGTGTGTGAAGAGCAGGAACTTCATATGCAGAAAACACACACTTGCTGTGCGCTCATCATGTCAGAAGTAACTTCTGCACTTTATGAAATGAGTCTACAAAACACAAGTTGAGCCAACTTAGGAAAAGTAAACATTATTTTCATTATACAGCTAAATTTAATTGTTCAGTTATGATGTTCTAAGCATAAAATGTAAAAAAAAAAAAAAATGAAAACGTAAAAAAAAAAAAAGTCTACTGTTAGTCAATAATAATAGTTTTTTAAAAAGTGGTTAAAAAACATTTTCATAAATCATGTTCATATTTTCTTTTTTTTTGTAATGTTTGACAAATGTTGATATTAAAAGTTTACAATTTGTACATGAATCTTTGTTGTTTTTCATAGTGTGATTTTTGAGGAATTGTATTGAATCCAATTAGGGTCAATTTGACCCGCTCCATAAAGCTGTACACAGAACTCGGACCGTGCACAAATCTGAAAGCCGATAACCGATATATTGGCCGATAAATCTAAATCCAAATTTGTATATAATTTTTGAGAGCCTGATTACAAAAACAAAAGTCTCACCATTAAAGGAACCGTATGTACGATTGTGGCCAAAACTGGTACTGCAATCACTTTCAAATGACTGTAGAGCGGTGTACGTCATTATGCTATTTCTACGTCATTACGCTATTTCTACGCCATTACACTATCATTACGCCATTTCTACGCCATTTCTACGTCATTATGCCATTTCTACGTCATTTTACTATCATTACGCTATTTCTACGTCATTACGCGATTTCTACGTCATTTTACTATCATTACGCTATTTCTACATCATTACACTATTTCTACGTCATTTTGCTATTTATTTCTACGTCATTACGCTATTTCTACGTCATTAACACTATTTCTAAGCCATTACGCTATTGCTACGTCATTACGCTATTTATTTCTACGTCATTACGCTATTTATTTTTACGTCATTAACCTATTTATTTCTACGTTATTACGCTATTTCTACGTCATTACGCTATTTCTACGCCATTACGCTATTGCTACGTCATTACGCTATTTATTTCTACGTCATTGCGCTATTTCTACGTCATTACGCTATTTCTACGTCATTACACTATTTCTACATCATTACGCTATTTCTACGTCATTTTGATATTTATTTCTACGTCATTGCGCTATTTCTACATCATTACACTATTTCTACGTCATTTTGATATTTATTTCTACGTCATTTCGCTATTTCTACGTCATTACGCTATTTATTTCTACATCATTACGCTATTTCTACGTCATTACGCTATTTATTTCTACGCCATTACGCTATTTCTACATCATTACGCCATTTCTACATCATTACGCTATTTCTACATCATTACGCTATTTCTACATCATTACACTATTTATTTATACGTCATTACACTATTTCTACATCATTAGGCTATCATTACTAGCCTGGGAAAACCCAGACCACTCTCAGTTGTAACTGAGTAAGGGTCTGGCAAAGCTCCATAGACAATTCATTTCCACAGGGGCGTCACCAACGGACGTCGGATAGATCTAAAACCAATCAGAGCGATGAATGACATGACGTATGCAGAGCGACGGAGAAACATCTCGAGACTCTCAGCAATTCTCTGTTTGTGTTAACGAAAATGACAATTTTAAATCGCTTGAAACAGACGCGATAGCTGATTCGAACGAGTGATGTTGTGATGTTCCACGGCGGCATCCATCTTTGTAATGTACAAAATCTGCGTCACCGTCTCTGCTCTGTCGTCATCGTGTAAAGCCCGCCCCAACGTTTCTGATTGGTGCCGCGATTTCGACGGATTGGAAATGGGTTTCAATGGGCTCTTTGCCAGACCCACTTGCAGAGCAAATCTAAATTTGCCGGAAGTGGTCTGGGTTTTCCCAGGCTATATCATTACGCTATTTCTACGTCATTACGCTATTTATTTCTACGTCATTACGCTATTTCTACATCATTACGCTATTTCTACGCCATTACGCTATTGCTACGTCATTACGCTATTTATTTCTACGTCATTGCGCTATTTCTACATCATTGCGCTATTTCTACGCCATTACGCTATTGCTACGTCATTACGCTATTTATTTCTACGTCATTACGCTATTTCTACGTCATTACGCTATTTCTACGCCATTACGCTATTGGTACGTCATTACGCTATTTATTTCTACATCATTGCGCTATTTCTACATCATTGCGCTATTTCTACGCCATTATGCTATTGCTACGTCATTACGCTATTTATTTCTACGTCATTGCGCTATTTCTACATCATTGCGCTATTTCTACGCCATTACGCTATTGCTACATCATTACGCTATTTATTTCTACGTCATTACGCTATTACACTATTTCTACATCATTACGCTATTTCTACGTCATTTTGCTATTTATTTCTACGTCATTGCGCTATTTCTACGTCATTACACTATTTCTACATCATTACGCTATTTCTACGTCATTTTGCTATTTATTTCTACGTCATTACGCTATTTATTTCTACGTCATTACACTATTTCTACATCATTACGCTATTTATTTCTACGTCATTACGCTGTTTCTACGTCATTACGCTATTTATTTCTACGTCATTACGCTATTTCTACGTCATTACGCTATTTATTTCTACGTCATTACGCTATTTCTACGCCATTACACTATTTCTACATCATTACGCTATTTATTTCTACGTCATTACGCTATTTCTACGTCATTTTGCTATTTATTTCTACGTCATTACGCTATTTATTTCTACGTCATTACGCTATTTCTACGTCATTAAGCTATTTATTTCTATGTCATTACACTATTTATTTCACACAAATTTTTGAGTTTGTAACTTGTTTCTTGCTTGAGAAACTTGCCAGAAGATCCGCTTGCTGGGTGTTTGCACTGGTGTGGATATTCTAACATCGCATGTGTTGTGAAATGACATAATTAATACGTAATTGCTCTCATTTGGAGAAATTATACAGGGTACAAGTTGTTTTTGCAGGTATGTGCCTTGAAGACAAGTGCGCAGCTATTTTTATGCGGTTGAGTCACTCATCTGGTTTTGATTGTTGAGGGTTGTGTGCTCCAGTGTGTCTGTAAAGCTGTGATAATCTTATTGAGGGCAATCACTGGGGCAGGCGTGCTCGGCCCGCTCCGTGGCCAGGAGGCATGTTTCCACGCTCCGCTTTGATGAACTCACCTGTGCCGATCACGAGCAAACGCTACATCCAGCGCCGCACTAACAGTTTGATGTAGATTGGTCCAGATTGAGTCCTGCGTGTGCCAGGACTGGCAGTGCTGGTTTCGGTCCGCGTCGGTGTGCATGCGAGTGCGTGAGAGCTCGTGTCCGCGTGCCAGAGCTCCACATCATTAGATTGCTCTTGTTTGTCCACATACTTGCAGTCCATGACAGTTGCTGGCAGCCGGCACAGAAGTACAGGTTGTGTGACCTAAACTAAAGCAGATGTACAGATCGCTGAAGCATGATCTCAGAGGCACACACACACACACACACACCATCAGTCAGCCGGGATTCTTGTGTGTCGACGGCACAATTATGATTGTGATGATAAATGCACAAACGAATGGATGGAGGAATGAACATCGACCCGAACTGCTGCATGTCCACAACCGAAGCTTGTGTTTCGGGAACGTATTAAAGCGAGCGAGAATGAGATCTTCTGAAGATACACACAGCTGTGATTGCGAGTGTAATATTGCTTTATAACATTTCAATAAACAAAGAGTAACGTACAGTTTTACTCACGCACAGTATTGACATGTTGCTCCGCC
>JARPMJ010001976.1:132500-135624 GCA_033366665.1 Phoxinus dragarum
AAACGTTTGTTCATAACTTTGCCAGAACGTTAGCTATAATCGCGGAGGTTTACACGCCTGTCGTCTTCAGACTAGCTTTGATTAACGGCAGAATGACTTCTGTAAGATAAAAGTCTCTCTCTCTCTCTCTCTCACACACACACACACACACACACACACACACACACACACTCACTCTCTTGCTCGTGTGTTCCAGCGCTGAAGAGTCCGGCGTCCTTCCACGAACAGAGGAAAAGTCTGGAGCGATCCAAGGTCAGTTAGCAGGAACATCCTCAATATCTCCCAGAATCCTTTACAAACGCTCAGTTCGACACATTATTATAAACTGCAGCATTTTATGACATCAGTTCTAGTTTAGTAATTGTGTTGGTCAGGTCAGGTTTATATCTACAGCGCTTTATTCAAAAGTTTCAAAGCAGGAAAATAGTTGCAAAATTCTAAAGTTATGAAAAAAAAACTTGCGTTCAAAAGTTTGGTTCTGTGAGATTTTTAATGTTTTTGAAAGAGTCTCTTTCTGCTCAAGGCTGCATTTATTTGATCAAAAACACAGTAAAAGATCATCAGTTCTCTATGAGACTGTACAGTAAAGTGTAATTTATTCCTGTGATTTATCATCATTACTCCAGTCTTCAGTGTCACATGATCCTCCAGAAATCAGTGTAATATGATGATAAAATACATTAAATCTTCTTATGACCTTTGAACTTTTGAACACTACTGTAAAGAGTGTCATTATTCAGTTCAATAACTGTCACTGTGCAAAGTTCATCAATTATGAATGAAATGTGATTCTGATTATAGCAGAGGTTTGGTGAAAGTGTGTATCGTTCTATGTCATGTTTTATGATGTGATGTTGCAGACTGGAGATTACTTAAAACACAAGATCAGGAGCAGACCGGAGAGAGCCGAGCTCGTCAACAGTATTCTACAGGGTACAGGCTTTTAATCAGAATATATGTGCAGAGAGTGATTAATGGGCGTCTGATGAACTGCTGTGTGAATTATGAATATTTTGCCTCTTGTTCTTTCGTGAGTCACTGATGCATGAATGTGAGTAACAATATAAGATTGAAATGACGAGTGTCTCGATCCTGGTTTATTCCAGAGTGACTCATGGTTCTGCATCGCTTGTGTATCATGTGTGTGTGTGTGTGTGTGTGTGTGTGTGTGTGTAGCTTGTGTATCATATGTGTGTGTTTGATGAAGAGCTTGTGCATCATGTGTGTGTGTTTGATGAAGAGCTTGTGTATCATGTGTGTGTGTGTGTGTGTGTGTGTGTAGCTTGTGTATCATATGTGTGTGTTTGATGAAGAGCTTGTGCATCATGTGTGTGTGTTTGATGAAGAGCTTGTGCATCGTGTGTGTGTGTGTTTGATGAAGAGCTTGTGCATCATGTGTGTGTGTTTGATGAAGAGCTTTGTGCATCATGTGTGTGTGTTTGATGAAGAGCTTGTGCATCATGTGTGTGTGTGTGTGTTTGATGAAGAGCTTGTGTATCATGTGTGTGTGTGTGTGTTTGATGAAGAGCTTGTGTATCATGTGTGTGTGTTTGATGAAGAGCTTGTGCATCATGTGTGTGTGTTTGATGAAGAGCTTGTGTATCATGTGTGTGTGTGTTTGATGAAGAGCTTGTGTATCATGTGTGTGTGTGTTTGATGAAGAGCTTGTGCATCATGTGTGTGTGTTTTGATGAAGAGCTTGTGCATCATGTGTGTGTGTTTGATGAAGAGCTTGTGCATCATGTGTGTGTGTTTGATGAAGAGCTTGTGTATCATGTGTGTGTGTGTTTGATGAAGAGCTTGTGTATCATGTGTGTTTGATGAAGAGCTTGTGCATCATGTGTGTGTGTTTGATGAAGAGCTTGTGCATCATGTGTGTGTGTTTGATGAAGAGCTTGTGCATCATGTGTGTGTGTGTGTGTTTGATGAAGAGCTTGTGTATCATGTGTGTGTGTGTGTGTGTTTGATGAAGAGCTTGTGTATCATGTGTGTGTGTTTGATGAAGAGCTTGTGCATCATGTGTGTGTGTTTGATGAAGAGCTTGTGTATCATGTGTGTGTGTGTTTGATGAAGAGCTTGTGTATCATGTGTGTTTGATGAAGAGCTTGTGCATCATGTGTGTGTGTTTGATGAAGAGCTTGTGCATCATGTGTGTGTGTTTGATGAAGAGCTTGTGCATCATGTGTGTGTGTTTGATGAAGAGCTTGTGTATCATGTGTGTGTGTTTCATGAAGAGCTTGTGTATCATGTGTGTGTGTTTGATGAAGAGCTTGTGCATCATGTGTGTGTGTTTGATGAAGAGCTTGTGCATCGTGTGTGTGTGTTTGATGAAGAGCTTGTGCATCGTGTGTGTGTGTTTGATGAAGACCTTGTGCATCGTGTGTGTGTTTGATGAAGAGCTTGTGTATCATGTGTGTGTGTGTTTGATGAAGAGCTTGTGCATCGTGTGTGTGTGTTTGATGAAGAGCTTGTGTATCATGTGTGTGTGTGTTTGATGAAGAGCTTGTGCATCGTGTGTGTGTGTTTGATGAAGAGCTTGTGCATCGTGTGTGTGTGTGTTTGATGAAGAGCTTGTGCATCGTGTGTGTGTGTGTTTGATGAAGAGCTTGTGCATCATGTGTGTGTGTTTGATGAAGAGCTTGTGCATCGTGTGTGTGTGTTTGATGAAGAGCTTGTGCATCATGTGTGTGTGTTTCATGAAGAGCTTGTGCATCATGTGTGTGTGTTTGATGAAGAGCTTGTGCATCATGTGTGTGTGTTTGATGAAGAGCTTGTGCATCATGTGTGTGTGTGTGTGTGTGTGTGTGTGTGTGTATGTGTGTGTGTGTGTGTGTGTGTGTGTGTGTGTGTGTCATCAAGCTGCTCTGAATGTACCCATAAAAAGTTCATGGTTTGGCTTTAAAAAGGCTTCACAATTACAAAACAAGAACTACTGAGGGGGACTGTACAAAGAAAAAATGAATAGAAAAAATAAATAGAGTAAAAAAAAACCTGGTTAAAAACAGTTGCCTTTGTTAAAAAACAACAGCTGTTGAATAAAACAATTATTTCTAACCTTAAAGTTTATCTATCATGAACACAAATGGATATTTTTTTCACATACTCGCAAATGTCGTCTTAACTC